>UCOK01015661.1:0-11623 GCA_900474325.1 Synergus umbraculus
ATTTTAAGTTGTTTAATTACATTTTAAGTAATTTTAAGGAATTTCAATGAATTTTAAATAAATTCAAGAGAGTTTAAGAATTTTCAATAAGTTTCGAAACATTTAAAATAATTTGAAATGATTTTAAGATATTTAATTACATTTTACGTGATTCTGAGGAATTTCAATGGATTTTAAGGAATTTCAATGAATTTTAAATAAATTCATGAGAGTTTAAGGATTTTCAATAAGTTTTGAAACATTTAAAATAATTTGAAATGATTTTAAGTTGTTTAATTACATTTTAAGTAATTTTAAGGAATTTCAATGAATTTTAAATAAATTCAAGAGAGTTTAAGAATTTTCAATAAGTTTCGAAACATTTAAAATAATTTGAAATGATTTTAAGATATTTAATTACATTTTACGTGATTCTGAGGAATTTCAATGGATTTTAAGGAATTTCAATGAATTTTAAATAAATTCATGAGAGTTTAAGGATTTTCAATAAGTTTTGAAACATTTAAAATAATTTGAAATGATTTTAAGTTGTTTAATTACATTTTAAGTAATTTTAAGGAATTTCAATGAATTTTAAATAAATTCAAGAGAGTTTAAAAATTTTCAATAAGTTTCGAAACATGTAAAATAATTTGAAATGATTTTAAGATATTTAATTACATTTTACGTGATTTTAGGGAATTTAAATGGATTTTAAGAAATTTCAATGAATTTTAAATAAATTCAAGAGAGCTTATGGATTTTCAAGAGATTTAAAGACATTTGAAATGATTTTAAGATATTTAATTACATTTTACGTGATTCTAAGGAATTTCAATGGATTTTAAGGAATTTCAATGAATTTTAATAAATTCATGAGAGTTTAAGGATTTTCAATAAGTTTTGAAACATTTAAAATAATTTGAAATGATTTTAAGTTCTTTAATTACATTTTAAGTAATTTTAAGGAATTTCAATGAATTTTAAATAAATTCAAGAGAGCTTAAGGATTTTCAAGAGATTTAAAGACATTTTAAATGATTTAAAAAAATTCCAAGGAATTAATTTTAATGAAATCAAATGAAATCCTTTAAAATTCCTTAATCCTTTAAAATCGTTTAAAATATATCAAAATTGCTGGGAGTTCATAAGAATTTTTTGAAATATCTTGAAATCTCTTCCAGTTCCTTAATAAATTTGTGAAAATCAATTAAAGTTCTTGAAATCTTGTGAAATCTTTGAAAACATATTTCGATAACCCTCTCTCTAAATCTTAATTAGTGAAAAGTGAATAACTAATTTACTTTACTGAAAATTTTTACTAATTATTAGTTGTATTTCACTATTTAAATTCACAGTTTTCAACTTTTCACTAAAGTTTTAATTAAAAATAACTAACAATTAGAATTTTTCACTAAAGTAAATTAGTGACTCACTTTTCACTAAAATTCCCTAAAAATTGCCTTGAAATTCCACAATCTAAAATTCTTTAAAATTTTATGAAATCTCTCAAAATTCTGGGCAACACTGGATAAAAATTTCTGCCAGTAATTAAACAAAAGTCGTGTGTTTTGCAAACGTTTTGTTTTTAAGATTTTCATTCCAATAAATGTAAAAATAAAAAATTATCAGTCTGAAACTTCAACCGAATTTAATTGTTCATAATAATTGGCCGCAATTGTAAGTTTTTTAAAACGGATCTTCTCATAATAAACCTTAATAATAATAATAAACCTTAACCCACATGAGTTACACGATCTGGTTGTTTTTTATGATTACACGATTAAAAGTTAAAATGATTTAGTAAGAAAAGCCACCATAAAGTAATTATAAGTAGGTTGATAAATTACCTACACGGCTTGCTTTAATTTAATGCGACACTGGCACGAAACTGCTACTACAATTATGTTAGCGGGCATGCTACATATTTAAACATTTTTTTTGCAAATGTCGTTGTTTTTAATGAATCCTTTGCAAATAGAATTTTCAGACTCCTTGTGCACTTCAGAAAGGAACTTCTGGTCGTTAGTTTATCATCAAGGAAACATCCCATCGTAAAACTTTTTTTCCCGCAAAAGCTTCTGTCGATTCGCTGCGGTGCGATAGATCGTAAATATATGAACTTTCGTCGTTTGGAAACTGGCATTCGCTTGAAAAGTCTTGGTGTAAGACTGACAATAAGCAGAGGAGGGGGGGGGGGGGGAAAATGGAAAGAATAAAGATTTATCGTTGACCGAAATAAAATCCCACAGCAACTATGAAACGAGGAACAGGCATAAAGATCTGGAAAGTGGCGATCGTAAAACTTGGTAATGCATCAAATATAATTCCCGAAGAAAAATCTTATTTACAATTTAGATCACTCGGGAATTAAAAAAAGGATTTTTAATATTTTCTGGTGCATTGAAATAATTGAATGGCATCAATCATCAAAATTTCTAGAATTCTTTAGTGTAGATTTAGAGGTGATAAATTTATTACGTGACGATTTTTTTGATGATTTTTCTCTTTCCATTCCTCCATTTTTACGTAACTTTTATTAATCCAATTTTAATGGGTTCTTCTTCTTCTACTTCAGCCTGAATTGTTAAACATCATGTATGAGAAGGTGTCACCTGAAAAGACATTGCGATTCGGGACGCAGAGAGCGTTTGCATTTTATGCTTATTAATCGTAATGCGTGTCACAACAGCTCGTGCCGATACGCTTCGACCATTAAATGGATGGTGCACGATATAGCAACGTCAGTATCTCTGTTACGCCTGGGTTAACCTGGACTGCGGTTGCTCACGCATCGCTTAACATAATCCCCCATCCAACCAATGTTACATAGATTACGGAATGATATCTCGGGTCCGAACGATATATTATTAGGGGTATGTCTCTATAGGGCCCATTGTCATATGTTTGCATTGCAATGCTCGTGTCGTGATCGGCTTGCAATTCACGTCAACATTTCATTGATTCCCTTCTTTGCATTCATTACTACCTACACATTTTATCCCATTTTTTCATATTTTATCTCCAAGCACAAGATAGATGTAAAATTGGTGAGAAAATATATTGAAACCAACAGAATATACTAGAAAATTTGACTAAAAGCAAAAGAAACCAAGCCAATAAAAACTTTAATGAATAATTCAGGAGAAATTTCTATGTGAATTGAAAAGAAGTGAAAAGGGATTTAAAATTATGAATATCTGTTATATCTCAATATCTGCATAATGAAGATGGAATGTAAATTCAGTGAGTTCTTAGCGTTCTGTGGCTTCAATACAAAAATATTCTCTTCTGTGGCTACGAAATAGGTTTACAATGTGGCATTCAATAAACCTATTGGGAAACGAAAATAGACTATTTTGTCAATATTCGTGGTCGAAAAATCGGAAATATAAGAGCATCCGCTTCTGCATGTGTTCCATCCACTTATAAGATTCTTGAGTGTACAGAAAGGGTCGCGATCTGTCACAGTCGCGCCTTTTGAATTTGGCGGAAGTGTAGGAAAGTGAAGCGTGGATCAAGCACCATTTTTCACAGATTCCCGGACATTAATCAAACTCAAGCGGACAACTAAGCCCCTATCCCTTTCTCTACTCTCCTTTTTTCCACCGAGTCTTCATCCGAGTATGTATTTCGCTACGGGACCCCGAACAGCTTAATTCTGTTTTTCTTAAGACGAAAAAGCTGCCTTCAATTAGAAGGGATTACCGATATTATAATAAGAAAGCTATGAAATGTTTTTTTAAGAAGCTTCTTCTTCGTGTTCAAAGTAGAAAGAGTAAGAGGTACCCATTAAATAAATTAATCTAACAGTTATAGGCAATTTTCAATGCAATTTTGCTGGTACTTGTTTAAAATCGTTTGAAATCAATAAACGAAGAGGCAGCAACTGTTCCGCCTTTATAATAAGCTCTGCGCGTTCATCGCGAATAGGTGTTCATTAATATTAGCTTAAAACTATGCGATCGTGGTACTATATATTAATAATAATGAATTTCGTTTCGCAATAAAAACGCAATCTCATATAATGAATGAAGAATTTCATAGAAAATATAAATAGAAAGATTCTCTCACATATTTTATCTAAATAATTTCCCACCTTAACAATACAGCTCACACAAAGATTTTACGAGCACTCGGGCACTTGGTTTGCCAGATTCTTCAATTATGCTTCAGCAAACATTTTTCTCGTGAATTTTAACACTTTTACTTCTCACTAGGTGAAATTGTCCTCCGGGAGAGAATAGCGTACTCTTAGTATCTAAAGCACGGTTTTCACTATTTTTTTTTTTTAGTTCACCGCATGAGGAACGTAAGGCTGGATGTAAGGTCCGGTTAAGATGTATTGCACTGCGACGACCATTAACTGTGGCGCACTCCATCTGATGATGTATGCACTTCCTGAAACAGAAAATGCATTTCGCATGTTATTTCCCACGGCAAGTAACACCGAAAAGGCGGAAGAAAGAAAAAGACTCTTTGGATGAAGAATGACTGATCGGGGTAGGGAAATAAAGTATAACTGAATAGAAACAAGAAAGAAAAGCAGAAGTGTAAGAAAAGACAGGGGGAGGATTTCGAGAAACTTTTGTCAAAATCCCTTGTGGCCATTTCGATCGTCCATCACGTGCGACTCTGTCAGATAATATGTAAGACTTTCTGAATTCTATCAAGTAGAATTGGTGATGTTCCTCTGTTGACACGATAAAAAAAAAGAAATGCGAGAATATAGCGTTAAATAAAAGATGGTTGCATTCTTTTTTAGGTGATAGTTGTAGTGAAATAATAGTTGAAAACTGTAATAGTTAGAAACTGTAATAGTTAGAAACTGTAATAGATAGAAACTGTAATAGTTAAAAACTATAATAGTGAGAAACTATTATTTCACAGTACAGAAATACAAACTCAGTTAGTAATAATTAAATTAATTGATTAAGAGACTGTTAAATTGCTCTGTTAAAAGTTTTTCGAAGTTTAAGGGCATGTAATACTATACCATAAGAGCAATTTAGTTTAACCAATTATACATTCATAATAATAAATATTTTTAGCTAATAAGAGTCAACAAACCTTCGTGTACATGAGAGGAAGGTTTATTGATTGACTCTTATTCGCTAAAAATATTTATTATTATGAACGTATAATTGGGTAAAATAAATTACTCTTATGGTAAAGTATCACATGCCCTTAAAGACTTTTAAGGGTTTTAGGAGATTTTACGGGATTTTATGGAATTTTAAATACTTTTAAGATATTTTACGAGATTAAATTAACTTATTTTGAGGACTTTCAAGAGATTTCATGGATTTTCATAGAATTTTTAATAATTTTAAGGACTTTTAAGGAATTCAAGGATTTTACAAAATTCAGCGAATTTTCAGAAATTTTGAGAGGTTTAATCATATTTCATGGAACTTTAGTAATTTTAAGGAATATGACTTGATTTTGCGAAATTTAGAGGAATTTCATAAGATTTCAGAGAATTTTTAGTAATTTTAAGGGAAATTTAAAGGAATTTCACCAGATTTTTGAAATATTTTCAAGGCATTTTAAGATATTGCATGGAGCATTAAGTAATTTTAAGGACTTTTAAGGGATTCAGGGGATTTTACGAGATTTCATTGAATTGTCAGGAATTTTAAGAGATTTCATGGCAATTCATGGAATTTCTAATAATTTTAAAGGATTTTACGATATTTTATGGGACATGTATTTAGTAATAATAAGGACTTTTAAGGAATTCAAGGGATTTTACGAAAATTCAGTGAATTTTCAGAAATTTTAAGAGGTTTAATCATATTTCATGGAACTTTAGTAATTTTAAGGAATATCAATTGATTTTGCGAAATTTAGAGGAATTTCATAAGATTTCAAAGAATTTTGAGTAATTTTAAGGGAAATTTAAAGGAATTTCATCAGATTTTTGAAATATTTTCAAGGCATGTTAAGATATTGCATGGAGAATTATGTAATTTTAAGGACTTTTAAGGGATTCAGGGAGTTTTATGAGATTTCATTCAATTGGCAGGAATTTTAAGAGATTTCATGACAATTCATGGAATTTCTAATAATTTTAAGGACTTTTAAGGAATTCAAGGATTTTACGAAATTCAGCGAATTTTAAGAAATTTTAAGAGGTTTAATCATATTTCATGGAACTTTAGTAATTTTAAGGAATATCAATTGATTTTGCGAATTTTAGAGGAATTAATGAGATTTCAAAGAATTTTTAATAATTTTAAGGGAAATTTAAAGGAATTTCACCACTTTTTTGAAATATTTTCAAGGCATTTTAAGATATTGCATGGAGAATTAAGCAATTTTAAGGACTTTTAAGGGATTCAGGGGATTTTACGAAATTCAGTGAATTTTCAGAAATGTTAACATGATTAATCAGATTTCATGGAACTTTAGTAATTTTAAGGAATATCAATGGATTTTGCGAAATTTAGAGAAATTTTAAGATATTGCATGGAGAATTAAATAATTTAGGGATTTTGCGAGATTTCATTGAATTGTCTGGAATTTTAAGAGATTTCATGACAATTCATGAAATTTCTAATAATTTTAAGGGATTTTACGATATTTTATGGGATATGTATTTAGTAATACTAATGACTTTTAAGGAATTCAGAAATTTTAAAAGATTTAATCAGATTTCATGGGTCCTTTTGCGTATAATTTTAAGGAATATCGTGTGAATATAAACACGATAACTAATAAAGAAGTGCGAGAATGTAGCATTAAATAAAAGATGGTTGCATTCTTTTTTAGTTGATAGTTATAGTAAAATAATAGTTAAAAACTGTAATAGTTGAAAACTATAATAGTTAGAAACTATAATACTTAAAAACTATAATAGTGAGAAACTATTATTTCACAGTAAAGAATTACAAACTCAGTTATAGTAATAATTAAATCAATTGATTAAGAGAGTATTAAATTGCTCTGTTAAAAGTTTTTCATACAAAACTGGAAAGATGATATTGGATTTTACGCTGACAGAAAATCCATGCCAAATAAAAATTCGAATGTTCTCCCATTCGAAAGAAAGCCAATGTTTTTTTTGAAAAAAAAGTAGAATGAATCGAGCTGTTTTAAATAATATAGTTTCTAATTACTCGGGTTTTTCATGAGATTACACAATATAGCAACTAATTATAAAAGAATCGAATAAAAGTGAGTGCGCTATAACCGAGGGAGAGAGAGAAAGAGAGAGTGACAAAAGAAGACAAAGGAAAAGTGATATGTGTCTTTTCAAAGTTACTTGAATGCTTTTTCATTCGACTTTCATTCTAGTTGCGTTGTTGATGATCTTTCTTTGTTGTCGCAGTGGGACTAGGGATAGAATTGAACTTGACTTCCAACATTCTTTCTTATGCTCTTTCTAATTATATGTCAATATCACCAACTGATCAATAAATCATTTAAATAATCATTTTTAGCTCTTATGTTAATTTTTAACTAAGTATAATGTACATTATTCATTTAGATGTTGGAAAAGGGAAAAAGGGACTTTGATTGGAAAGGGGGAAGAGAGTCTGGAGGAAAATAAATAAATCATGAATATATTGCAATTAGAAACAAATATCCTGCACCAATAAATAAATAATGAAAGGAAATTAAGATATTTATTTGAATGAAGAAGCTTTCTTTTTGAAATGCGTGAATGTCACTCACTTTTGCTATTTTCATAAAATAAAAGGTAGTAAAGTTGCAATTATTGAGAAAAGAAATAAAAGTATCGAACTTTTTTGAACGTTCAGAACTTTTCAGTTATCTTTTTTTTATGTATCATATACCAAAGGGAATATTTCTTGAGAAGAGAAGAAATTAAAGAAGAGAACATTCTCTATTACAAATAATAACAAATATTGCGTGATAGCAATTATTTGGACACTTGGACTTAAATAGGTTAACTAAATTCAAGTTAGCTGTATATATTCTATATCAATCGTCTCAGTTGATCGCTGAATATTTCCATAATCCTGTGTTTGCGATACTGTTTGTTCTCACCAAGGAGTTCAGACAGTTAGACATGACGTTGCATTCGAGTGGCGTTGATGACCCCAAAGGCAGCGACTGCTCATACATATTGCCATCTAGTCAGTTTATGCAAATTAAAGCGCAAGAATATCAATATTTTATTATAAAAATATCACAATTTCAGATGAAATTTGAAAAACTTTCAATGTGACGATAATAGAGACAAAATTGATCCCTAATTTTTGCTGACTTGCAAGAAGGAAGAAACTTTCAGATAGCATGAAATAGTGGTAGACACATTCCGAGTAAAAGCTTCTCTGTTTGTTTGGAGAAAAAGTTGAGTAAAAGGCTTTCTGGAAAAAGTTAGTATCCGGACTCAAGTTTACTAGAAAGTTTTCAGTTAGTGGACCGAACTGTGTATGTACCTAGATACCGCAGAATTTCTTTTTCGTTGCCCCCATGGGACAAGTATTCATACAATTATTATTATGCAGTATATGTTAGCAAAAGGACACAGAATTCCTTATTTTTACATATTGAAACATTCGATATACCTTAAAATTCGTTTTGATTTCTTAAAACTCGCAAAAACCACTTGAAATCCTTTAAAAATTGACAAAAACGATTAAAATCATAAATGTCTTGAAATCCAAGTGAAAACTCGTAATAAGCTTTACAAATTCCTAAAAAAAACCTGTTGGAATTTCCTAACATTTAAAATCTCTTAAAATCTTTAGAAATCCTGTTAAATTCCATGGAATCTTTAAATATTCTACTAAATCTTTTAAAAATTAGAGAAAACAATAAAATTACCTGACAACTTGAAAATTCTTTAAACCCCATAAAATATTCTAAAATTCACATAATTCTCTTGAAATCATTTAAAATTCATGAAAACTTCTTGAAATTCTCTAAATTATAAGATAAAATTAAAAGTCCCTAAACGTCCTTTAAAATCCATTAAAATTATTAGAAATCTTCTCTTAAATTTCGTTAAAATTTCTGAAAGCTCCCAAAAACCTCTAGAAATCCCCTCAAAATCCAAAAAAATGCATTAAAATTATATATCCCTTGAAATCCAAGTTAAAATTAGCAAAAATCACTAAAAATTCATTAAAAAAAAACTATTGGAATTTCTTAACATTTAGAATTTCTTAAAATTCTTAGAAATCTTATCAAATTTCATGAAATCTCTAAAAATCCCACAAAATCTTTTAATAATTAAAACAATCTCATAAAATCCGTTAAAATATTAAGACAACCTTCAAAATTCTTTAAAATTCTACAAATTTTTTTAAGAATTATATATGTATAAAAATTATTTTGAAATGCCTGATTAAAATTACCCAACAAATTAAAAATCCTTTAAACCTCATAGAATATTTTAAAGATCATAAAAATCTCTTTAAATATTTTTAAATTCGTGAATACCTCTTAATATTCCCATCAGAAACTTCTTGAAATCCTGAAAATTCTATAAAATCTTCTAAAAATCCGAAAATCCCTTAAAATTATTAGAAATCTCATAAGATTTCACAAAATTCTTTAAAATTCCATAAAATATTTTGAGAATTATTACAATCTCTTGACTTTTTTTAAAATTCCTGAAAATTATATTACAACATTTAAAATTTCTTGAAGTCCCTTAAAATTCTCTGAAACCCTTTGAAATCTCTTAAAATTCCTCGCAACTTCATAAGATTAAAATCCCTTAAATTCTCTTAAAACACTCAGAAACCTTTTCAAATCACTCAAAATTTTACGAAAACCTTCGAAATTGCTTAAAATTCGTTAAGATTTCTCAAAACTTTCTAAAAACTTCTTGAAATTTTTTAACATTTAAAATCTCTTAAAATATTTACAAATCTTATCAAATTCCCCGAAATCCTTCAAAATTCTACAAAATCTTTTAATAATTAGAACAATCTCATAACAACCCTTAAAATTTTACGACAACCTTCGAAATCCTTTAAAAAATTATATATGTGTATAGAAATTCTTTTGAAATCCCTCAATAACAAATTTAAATCTTTTAAACCTCATAGAATATTTTAAAGCTCATAAAAATCTCTTTAAATATTTTTAAATTCGCGAATACCTCTTAATATTCCCATCAGAAACTTCTTGAAATTCTTGAAATTCTACGATAACATTTAAAGACTCTATACGTCCTTTAAAATCCATTAAAATTATTACAGAAATTTTTTTACATTCCATGAAATCCTGAAAATTCTACAAAATCTTTTAAAAACCAGAAAATCCCTTAAAATTATTAGAAATCTCGTAAAATGTCACAAAATTCTTTATAATTCCATAAAATATTTTGAAAATTATTAAAATCTTTTGACTTTTTTTTAAATTCCTCAAAATTATATTTCAACATTTAAAATTCCTTGAAATCCCTTAAAATTCTCAGAAACCCTTTGAAATCTTTTAAAATTCCTCGAAACTTCATAAAATTTAAAATCCCTTAAATTTTCTTAAAATACTCAGAAACCTTTTCAAATCACTCAAAATTTTACGAAAACCTTCGAAATTGCTTAAAATTCGTTAAGATTTCTCAAAACTTCCAAAAACTTCTTGAAATCCCATAAAAATCCACAAAAACGATTAAAATCATAAATATCTTGAAATCCAAGTTAAAATTAGCAAAAATCTCTAAAAATTCATTTAAAAAACTCTTGGAATTTCTTAACATTTAGAATTTCTTAAAATCATTAGAAATCATATCAAATTCCATAAAATCATTCATAATTCTACAAAATCTTTTTAAAATCCTAAAAATCTTTAGAACTTCGTATAAAAAATCACTTGAAAATGATCAAAATCGTACAAAATTCCTACAAAACCTCTTGAAATACCTCTCTAAAAAAAGTGATATAACAAAATGTCCCTAAAATTTAAGATAAGTACTCTTTAAATTTAAATCAGCAAAATTTCATTGATTTTTTAACGACTTGAACTTGTAAGAAATAAAATAATCGTGCACGTATTGGTCTGCTACTTATAGGTATATTATATTTTCATGTTTCAAGTTTCCCTCTGCCCTCTGGTATTTCTTAATCTTAATGGACTTTTCTTTAGGTGTGAAGTTACTTTCCTTCATTTTAGGGAAGTAGCTTTATTAATAGATAAACACAAGATTCAGGAGCTTCTAAACAATATTACCAAGAAGATAATGCTCTGAAGATGCGTGGTTAATATTAACGGTGTACTATAAGGGCTGCGCGTGTTGTTCCTACATAATTTCCTTGCAAACGTACTAAAGGATGCCTATGCATATTTCAGCGGGTGGTACAAGTGTAGGGATTCTGTAGCTGATGTTGCCGTTCACATTGCCGATAACGAAACACATCCGAATACGGTATAATGGCGCGAGAGAAATACACAATGCCAACCAATACGATAAACCCCCAGGCAATGTAGCATGCTCATCCTTCTACGGCTGTACAACATTTTCCAGTGCATTTCACGCGATTCTGACGATTACCATCCATCGCATTGGCGTCAATCTTTAAATTTAATATAGAACTTGAAATTTTCATTTTTCACTTCAACTTGATATTTTCATTGTTGTGGCGGCTTTTCGAAATTTTACTGGTCATGAATTTGCAGTGCCGTAATGATAAATTTTGACTCATTGCGCTCTTCATAAAGC
>UCOK01015661.1:11643-38289 GCA_900474325.1 Synergus umbraculus
AAAACCCCCCCCCCCCCCAAGTCTTCACGCAAAAAAAATCAGGCTAGATTTTAACTTTTGATTTTAATTTCATGGTCAAAATTATATAAATACAATCAAAAAATTAATTAAAGAAATACAATTTTGAGTAATTTTAAGTAGTTTTAAGGAATATCAATTGATTTTGCGAAATTTAGAGGAATTTCATAAGATTTATAGGATTTTTGGTCACTTTAAGGGTTATAACGATAGGTTGTTGAATTTTAAGGAACTTTATGGAACATCAAGGAATGTCAAGAAGTATTAAATGATTTTACGAAATTTAAACGAATTTCACCAGATTTTGAAGGATGTTAAAGGCATTTTGAGATATTGTATGAAGATTAAATATAAGTTTAAAGACTTTTAAGGATTTTAAGAGATTTTACGAAAATTCAGTGAATTAAAAGAAATTTTAAGAGTTTTAATCAGATTTCATGGAACTTTAGTAATTTTAAAGGAAATTTAAAGGAATTTCATCAGATTTACAATATTTTAAAGGCATTTTAAGATATTGCATGGAGAATTAAGTAATTTTGGGATTTTACGAGATTTCATTAAATTGGCAGGAATTTGTAGAGATTTCATGAAAATTCATGGAATTTCTGATAATTTTAAGGGGTTTTACGATATTTTTGAGATATTTAGTAATTTTAATGAATTGAAGGGATGTTACGAAAATTCAGTGAATTTTCAGAAATTTTGAGAGGTTTAATTAGATTTCATGGAACTTTAGTAATTTTAAGGAATATGAATTGATTTTGCGAAATTTAGAGGAATTTCATAAGATTTCAAAGAATTTTTAGTAATTTTAAGGGAAATTTAAAGGAATTTCATCAGATTTTTGAAATATTTTCAAGGCATTTTAAGATATTGCATGGAGCATTAAGTAATTTTAAGGACTTTTAAGGGATTCAGGGGATTTTACGAGATTTCATTGAATTTTCAGGAATTTAAAGATATTTCATGACAATTCATGGAATTTCTAATAATTTTAAGGACTTTTAAGGAATTCAAGGATTTTACGAAATTCAGTGAATTTTCAGAAATTTTAAGAGGATTAATCAGTTTTCATGGAACTTTAGTAATTTTAAGGAATATCAATTGATTTTGCGAATTTTAGAGGAATTTCATAAGATTTCAAAGAATTTTTAGTAATTTTAAAGGAAATTTAAAGAAATTTCATCAGATTTTTGAAATATTTTAAAGGCATTTTAAGATATTGCATGGAGAATTAAGTAATTTTGGGATTTTACGAGATTTCATTGAATTGGCAGGAATTTGTAGAGATTTCATGACAATTCATGGAATTTCTAATCATTTTAAGGGATTTTACGATATTTTATGGGATATGTATTTAGTAATATTAAGGACTTTTAAGGAATTCAAGGATTTTACGAAAATTCAGTGAATTTTCAGAAATTTTGAGAGGTTTAATTAGATTTCATGGAACTTTAGTAATTTTACGAGATTTCATGACAATTCATGGAATTTCTAATAATTTTAAGGGATTTTACGATATTTTATGGAATATGTATTTAGTAATATTAGGGACTTTTAAGGAATTCAAGGGATTTTACAAAATTTCAGTGGATTTTCAGAAATTTTAAAAGATTTAATCAGATTTCATGGGTCTTTTTGAGTATAATTTTAAAGAATATCGAGTGAATTTACGAAAATTAAAAGGAATTTCACGAAATTTTGAAGGATAATAAGGGCATTTAAGGAATTTTACGAGACTTATTAGATTCCTGAAATTAGATAAAGAATTTTAATATTTTATATTTCAAGAATTAAAAATTCTAAATTAATTGCTAATTTTATAAAATTTACAATTATATGTAAGAATTATATCTCATTTCTAAGTACGACTGATTCCTAAAATTACAGTAACAACTTATTCTGTCTCCTTGCGTTCACTCTTGCAAATTCATCTATCACATTATCATAATCAATGAATTTTGCGCATTGAAAAAAGTTTTGAGTTCTCGAAGAATATTAATTTTTATGTATTTCCTATTTCGAAAGAGATCAAAATTTATTTTAAATTTACAGCATTGTGATTTTGTACTCTCTAAATCTGAATCAGTGAAAAGTCACTGATTCAAATAGCTAGAATCCGGTCACTGATAATCAGTGAAAAGTTACTGATTCATTCAGTGAAAAAAGTCACTGATTGAATCAGTACAAAGGAATAATGTGGACCGATAGTTGGCAGCACTTGGACACCTTTTATAAATTCAAAATTTCCACAATTAATGAAATTACAGATTGAAATTGAAACTTGATTTCTAAAAATAATAAGTATACTTTATTGAAACTTGTAAAGGGTATATCGGTTCACTAATTAAATTAGTAAGAACTTACTGATAATCAGTGGACTAATTACTGAATTGATCAGTAAAAAGTCTCAAATCACTGATTCATCAGTGAAATACTTAATCACTAATTAAATCAGTGAAATTTTCACTGATTCCAATTTAGATAGTAATTATGTATTTGTAATCATGAATTTGTAATTACAATAAAGTAAATTAAACATGTATAAGAAAAACAGAAATGTTCATAAGGCAATGGTATTTTTTTCATATACCTAGACGTTGCCGGTTGCATACTATACAGATTCATATTGCATACGTTCGCCGACAGTAAAATTCTGCAGGACTTTATTCGCCTTGCGAGAATTGCTATACACAGAAGCATCGGTTATGACGGGGCAAAAGGTTGGGTGAGGCTCGAATGGGAAGGAAGACGAGACCTGCAGGATAGAAAGGGAGTTGGGTGCTCTCGTAGGTCGGAGGTCGAAGGTAAGCGAAGGATATAGCTGGTACGTGGGCCGCTTCCAACTCAACTCATGCTCTTCCCTGTGAAGCTATGGGGTTTATCTTATCCTTACCTTACCACATATACTAACTCAAGGCTTATCTTCCTAGGGATAAGGTTGCAGTAAAAGAAGGATACAGATATTTTTCACATTTTTTCATCAGCCTCGTTATTTTATATTGAATTTTTACATTCATTAACTTATTATTAAAAACAAATATGGCCTATGGCTTTCACCTATATAAGTATAGATGTAAGCATAAGAATTCAACGAATTTCTATAGATGCAAGCATAAACATTCAAAGAATTTTTACAGTAATTAAAAAATCAATGAAGGCTTGTTGATTCAAAAGAAAATCATAAAAAATTTGTCAAATCCTTTAAAATTCCACGAGGAACTTTAAAATTCCTTAACATTCTTTGAATTCTCTAAACTTCCTTAAAAATCTCTTAAAATTTCATAAAGTACTTTTAAAATTCAACTAAATCTTTTAAATATTATACAAATCTCTTGTAATCACTTGAAATTCCTAACAACCTCTTAAAATCTTTTAAAATTTCATAAAATACTTTTAAAATTCAACTAAATCTTTTAAATATTATACAAATCTCTTGTAATCACTTGAAATTCCCAACAACCTCTTAAAATCCTTTAAAATTCCATACGAAAATATTTATAATTCCTTAAAATTTCTTCCAAGTTTCTCAAAATCCTTTATAATGTAACGAAAAACTTTAAAATCCCTTAAAATAAATAAAAATCTTTTGAAATTTTACAAAACTTTTCAAAATTCCACAAAATTTTTAAAAAACAATAAAAAACCTCGCGAAATCCTTTAAAACTCCATGATAAATATTAAAATTCGTTAAAAAATCTGAATATCTTAAGGCCATGCAAGACTTACCCGATCCCTACCTTACCGACATTTTTTTTCTCTGCAACGCTACGTCTACATTTATCGAGATATCATAGTGAAAATTTCTGAAATTTGAGCCCTAAATCTCTTAAAATACCTTAAAATTCAATGAAATTTCGTAAAATGTCTAAAAGTTTGTCAAATTACTTAAAATTCCACAAAATATATAGTCAAATCCTTTAAAATTACTTTATAATCCTTTAAAATCTCATAATTTTTACTAAAACTATGTGGGATTGGAAAAATTAAGGGATTTCAAAAGTATAGAAAATAATTCAAATTTTAATTTTTGAAATATAAAAATTTTTAATTCCTAGTCTAATTTTAGGAATCTCAATAAATTTGTAAAATCCTTTTAAATTCCTGCAAATTATTCAAAGAACCATTAAGTCCCATTAAAACCCTTAAAATATCTAAAATCCAATTAAATTTTGTGAAATCCCTTCAAATACCGTAAAAGTTTTAAAAATCACTTAAAATTCCAAAAAATATTTATCGTTAAATCTTTTAAGATTTACAAAAATCCCATGATCTCTTAAATTGCTAAAAGTTTAATGAAATTTCGTAAAATTCCTGGAATCTCGTAAAAGTCCTTAAAACTATTTAATATCTCTTAAAATATTTGAAAATCCAATAAAACTTCGTGAAAATCCTTCAAATAGCTTTAAAGATTCGAAAAATTTTGAATTACACAAAATATCGTTAAATCCTTTAAAATTATTTAACATTCCATTACATCTCAATAATTACTTTGAATTACCTGAAAATCCAATTAAAACTCTTTATTAGATTCTTATATTCTTTACATTTCTTTAGATTCTACAAAACCCCAATAACTGGTAAAACCCTATAAAATTTCTGAAACTCAGAGTGAATTTCATAAATTTTATAAAATCCCGTGAAATCCTTGAATATTTCTAAAATTTCAATAAACATACCTTAGCATATTTTCTTTAATTTTAGAAATTTTCAATTGGATATCTCAATAAATGTACACGTAGCGTTGCAGACAAAAAAATGTCGGTAAGATAGGAATCGGGTAAGTCTTACATGGCCTTAAGATTTAAAAATTTTTTTAAATTTCTTAAAATACGTAAAGATTTCATTTGCATTAAGTTCTGAAGAGCTTTTTACGAGTTTTAACTTTTATTTCAAGACATTTATGATTTTAATCATTTTTTTGAATTTTTAAGGCCATGTAAGACTTACCCGATCTCCACCTTACCGACATTTTTTTCTCTGCAACGCTACGTCTACATTTATTGAGATATCAAATTGAAAATTTCTAAAATTAAAGAAAATATGCTAAAGTATGTTTATCTGATCTTAAATTGTGGTAAAAATAAAAAGAAATTTTTTTTTAAAGTTTTTTTTTTTAAATGTCAATATTTAGGACCAAGTAAACGTACCTTAATGGGTTAGCTTCAATTATGGAAATTTTCAACTTGATATCTCAATAAATGTAGACGTAGCGTTGCAGAGAAAAAAATGTCGGTAAGGTAGGGATCGGATAAGTCTTACATGGCCTTAATGGGACTTAATGGGACTTTGAATAATTTTAAGGAATTTAAAAGGATTTTACAAATTTATTGAGATTTCTAAAATTAGACTAGGAATTAAAAATTTTTATATTTCAAAAATTAAAATCTGAATTATTTTCTATACTTTTGAAATCCCTTAATTTTTTCAATCCCACATTTTTTTGGGAAAAATTATGAGATTTTAAAGGATTTTAAAGTAATTTTAAAGAATTTGACTATATATTTTGTGGAATTTTAAAAGTAATTTGACAAACTTTTAGACATTTTACAAGATTTCATTGGATTTTATGGTATTTTAAGAGATTTAGAGCTGACTCCACCAACTGTGATTCAATTTTAATTCTTGATTAACTTAAGTTAATCAATACTTTGCGTACGCAAATCAAAGATTTAATCAAGGATTAAAACTTAATCACAGTTGGTGGAATCGGCCCTTTATGTGATTTCTAGGAATTTTGACAAATGTTAAGGAATTTAAAAGGCCTTTACGAAATTTATTGAGAGAAATATTAAGAAATATTACATTTATTGACAGAAATATTAAGTGATTTCACGATATTTCGAGGAATTTTAAGTAATTTTCAAAGATTTTACAATGTTTCATAGGTTATTAAGTTATTTTAAAGACTTAATGGATTTCAAGGGATTTACAAGATTTCGTTACATTTTCAGGAATTTCAAGGCATTTCATGGGATTTTAAGTAATTTTATGGGATTTGATGATATTTTGGGAGATTCTACGTAATTTAAAGCAACTTTAAAATATTTTATGAGATATTAAGTAGTTTGAAGAACAGTTATTTCCAGAAATTTTAAAGGATTTGTTGAGATTATATTGAATTTTCAAGAATTATCAAGAATTTAATGAAATTTTGAGTAATTTTAAGAGATATGAAACTTTATGAGATTTTAAGTAATTTTAATTAATTTTAGAAATTTTACCAGATTTTGAAGGATATTAAAGGGATTTTATGATATTGTCTGGGATTTGTACAAGATTTCATGGGATTGTCAGGAATTCTAAGGGATTTCATAAAATTTCATAGGATTTTAAATAACTTTAAGCGATTTGTCCATATTTTTGGAGTTTTATGTAATTCTAAGGGATTTTACGATGTTTTATGGAATCTCAAGTAATTTTAAAGACTTTAGATGGATCCAATAGATTTTACAAAATTTCTGTGGATTTTCAGAAATTTTAACAGATTTAATCAGACTTTATTCGACTTTGAGTAATTTTAACTAATTTTAAGAAATATCAAGTTAATTTACGAAATTTAAAAGAATTTCACCAATTTTTGAAGGACAATAAAGACGTTTTAAGGAATTTTACAAAACTCATCAAGATTTCTGAAATTATATAAAGAATTAAAAGTATAATAAAAAAAGTCTCTAAAAAGTCTAATCTAAAAATGTCTAAAAAAGTCATATACATATTTAATACTTTAATGCTTCGTAATTGACATTGACAGAACATCTTTTATAAAAAATTGACAAAACTGAATTAGAGCTAATTGAACTTAGATGTATATAACATTCAGTTGCCACGAGAGGAAATCTGTTAGTCAAAGCGTTTCTCTCGGCTTTCATAGGGTTTCCAATGGTATCAAAAGGTTCGGACATCACTCGATATACGATACATCAGGGTCGATCACGATGCCACAGCTATGAAAAAAATCTGATACCATTGCAATGGATTTTGAAAGCAAATCCCTGAGTCTTCGTTGTTTTGGAACCCATCCCATATCAGTTCACTAGAGTGCAACTGCGATCCAAAACTTCCCTATTGACTGACAATATGACGCGGTTTTCAACACTTGCGGCACTTCCGGTTTCGTCCTCGACATATGGCGAGATGGTTTCAATATTTTATATCATGTCCATGCACAATAACAACGTACACAACATTTTGCCAGTAATTGTGGTTTATTATAGTTTAGAATTATTATTATTTAGAATTATTATGATTTAGAATTATAGTTTTCAATTCATCATAATTTAAATCGCGTACTAGAATATGTAATGTTTTATAAAAAAATATCTTTGGTTTTATCTACATATAATATATTTTTCTTGACTACATATGCACAAATTTCAGTTTCGATTTCCCGTCAAGCATTACACTAAATCGAATGTAATCGCAGCATGCTCAGGAAGAATACTTGCATGAAGTATTGGGAGATAAAAGTTCTCCTTCGTTTTGCAATTCTTCTAAAACCCCAACGAGCCAATATGTAACGGGATTCAACCCTGCTGCCTACTTTCTCAGATAAGCACTAGTCGACGGATCCTATGGAGTGGTGGAACTTACGATCGGTGTCGGAAGTGTAGGTAATTCAAACCCGCTTAACCCCATACTTTCAAGCAAAGCCATACGAATAGTATATGAATCTTAGATCATAATTGATGAAACGACAGTGGCATAAAATTGTAAAAATAATCAGTTATTTTAATCCTATCTTAAAAAAGTGGTGTCACGAAATGTCTCGAAAATCTCGCATACATTGTTGTTGCAAAACTGATTGGTTTTTGAATGACTTGAAGTTGAAAGAAGAAAAACAAACTAATGGTGCAAACAATTGTCAGGAAAACCTTCGAAATACGTTAAAATTCGTTAAAATTTCTTAAAACTCCCAAAAACCTCTTGAAATCCCTTAAGGCCATGTAAGACTTACCCGATCCCTACCTTACCGACATTTTTTTGTCTGCAACGCTACGTCTACATTTATTGAGATATCCAATTGAAAATTTCTAAAATTAAAGAAAATATGCTAAAGTATGTTTATCTGGTCTTAAATTTTTGTAAAAATAAAAAAATAATTTTTCTACAAATGTCAATATTTAAGACCAGATAAATGTAGCTTAGTGCTTTAGCTTCAATTTCAGAAATTTTCAATTTGATATCTCAATAAATGTAGACGTAGCGTTGCAGACAAAAAAATGTCGGTAAGGTAGGGATCGGGTAAGTCTTACATGGCCTTAATAATCTTTTTGAAAACGAAAATAGTCTGAAGATTGTTTTTAAATTCAATACATTCACTCAGAAAAATAAAAAAATCATTAGACAAAGTTACTGCCAAATATGTGAGAAAAACATATTAAAATTTGATTGGGTTTCAAGCGAAAATGAAGTCTTATAATAATCAGAAGAAGAAATTTTAAGGTTTCTTCCTCGGAAGAATGAATTACTTTATAACGAGAACAAAACGCACTGCTTAGCGACTACATGAATTATAAGTTGCCCGTACCGACCCTGATAATTAAAGCCATACTAACGTCACGTGTAAATGGTCCTTTGAAAATGTTTTCACACACTTGCGTTTTCGAGAGTAGAGCACGTGCCGGTTAACATCTTGTACACTTGTGCACATATATGCTGCTACTTTGTAGTTGACGACGTGATGTTGCGTTTACTAATATTTACATTAAATGGGGTCCTTTTGGAGCGTCGATTTTCGCTCCACCAACTAAGCTTAGAAACGGAGGTCTAGAACAACATTATAAGTGTAAATAGCTGTAAGTATACAGGAAAATCAAAATCTCAAATAACATCTGCATTTATTTGTCATTAGATTGTCAAAGCTTTTTCATTTTCATTTTTTTCATTTTCAGTCATTTTTTTTACCATCAAAAGGATATGAACGAAAAAACTAATGATGACGGAATTTATGGATGAAGCCTTATGTTGCAGATTCCGTATGAAATCGTTTTACAATAACGAGATAAATATAGACCTTACTCGTAATGATGCAATTTCTAACTAGATAAATACTGATTTAGCTCTTTGAAAATGATAAATGTACCTGTTGCTTTACTCCAAAGATAGATTTAGAAAGATAGCTCAATACCTCAGCGACCTCGGTGGCCCTATCGAAGCTTAATTTCCGGAAGCTGAAGACACGACCTCCTATCTGTTAAAAGGTTTTCGATCATACTTAAAAGGGTATCATAAGCGGATAGTGATAAATCCTCAAGGACTTCTTCTCTCAAAATTTACCACATATGTTAACACAATTTTTAAGAAAGTCAAAAACATCTTTTACATAATTAATACTTAATTTACATAATTAATATCTTAACTCTTTTCCTTGAAGTGATGCACTTCATTCCCTGCGATATTTCAAAGACCATCATTAAAATTGAATAATAAGAATTCTGTATCGGCCGATTTTATGAGTGAATTATTATGAGCGGTTTTTTATTTAATTTTTTACAACTTCAAGTCATTAAAAGATCAATGAAATTTTGCTGATTTAAATTTAGAGAGTAGGATTGAAACAACAATTTAATCGAGATTTTAGGGATATTTCGTTATATGTACTTTTTTGAGAGGGGAATTTCAAGAGGTTTCTGTAGAAATTTTATTGGATTTTGATCATTTTCAAGTGATTTTTACGAAATTAAGGAATTTTAAGACATTTCAAAAGGTTTCAAAGAATTTTAAGGGACTTTAGGGAATTTTAAAAGAAGTCAAGAGATTTGAATAATTTTAAGGGATTTTCTGGTTTTTAAAGGATTTTGTAGAATTTTAAGGTATTTCAAGATATTTCGCGGAATTTTAAGAGATTTTAAATGTTTTGAAATTTTCAGGAATATTAAGAGGATTGTAAGAATTGTAAGAGATTCCAACGAATTTTAAGCGAATTTCGAAGATTTTCGTAAAATTTTAAGTGATTTGAAAAGTTTTCTTATTTTTGAAAGAGATTTTAAGGAATTTTAAATCCTGTTGTGAAGTTTCAAAGAATTTTAAGACATTTCAAAAGGTTTCAAAGAATTTTAAGGGACTTTAGGGAATTTTAAAAGAAGTCATGAGATTTGAATAATTTTAAGGGATTTTCTGGTTTTTAAAGGATTTTGTAGAATTTTAAGGTATTTCAGGCTATTTCGCAGAATTTTAAAGGAATTCATGCAGAAAATTCATCTAAAAATTCAAGAGAATTTTTAAAGCTAAGGAATTTTAAGAGATTTTAAATGTTTTGCAATTTTCAGGAATATTAAGAGGATTTTAAGAATTGTAAGAGATTCCAACGAATTTTAAGCGAATTTCGAAGATTTTCGTAAAATTTTAAGTGATTTGAAAAGTTTTCTAATTTTTGAAAGAGATTTTAAGGAATTTTAAATCCTGTTGTGAAGTTTCAAGGAATTTTAAGAGTTTCTAAGAGATTTTATAGAATTTTCAGGATTTCACGGAATGTAAAAAAATTTCTATAATAATTTTAATGGATTTTAAAGGATGCAAAGAGACTCCAAATGTTGTCGTAGAATTTAAAGAATTTCAAAAAGTTTCTGATGGGAATATTAAGAGGTATTCACGAATTTAAAAAGATTTAAAGAGATTTTTATGAGCTTTAAAATATTCTATGAGGTTTAAAGGATTTAAAATTTTTTAGGTATTTTTATTGAGGGATTTCAAAAGAATTTCTATAAATATATAATTTTTAAAAGAATTTGTAGAATTTTAAAGGATTTCGAAGGTTGTTAATTTTAAGGGATTTTATGAGATTGTTCTAATTATTAAAAGATTTTGTAGAATTTTGAAGGATTTCATGGAATTTGATGAGATTTCTAACTCTTTTCTTTGAAGTGATGCACTTCATTTACTGCGATATTTCAAAGACCATCATTAAAATTGAATAATAAAAATTCTGTATCGGCTGATTTTATGAGCGAAGTTAGTTTTTTTAAAAAAAGGGATAAAGGTTGCGCAATTTCTTTGATTACTACCTACTTGGATGGGATTTTTTCTGTGCAAATGTACAGCATTATTATTTCTTAGAAAGTGCTTCCCGTGGAACTGCTCAAGTATACTTTAAAGGTATACATACTTTTGAAATTTATGTATCGCGTTATTGTACTCGTAAAAAAGCGCCGAGAGCTTTCCCTTCCCTCGGAAGCAACGTCCTGGAAGCAGCTTGCGGAATTGTTGCATAAGCAATATCACGCTGGTATACACACGCATGTGCAAGGTGCAGGTGGTTTTATGTGCACATGCGTAGCTGAACGAATCTATTGCAACTTCACAGAAAATCCCCCTGAGTCGTTTCTAGCAGAAATGAACAATTGTCATATGTTTTATTCGAAAACAATGCTGTAATGTTCAGTTTCTACTGCATTAATAAATCCCCTATTGCCTCGTATCAAGATCGTTACATTCCAGAGGGAAATGCAGAATAAGATTTAAGATTTATAGCTAGATTCGGTGATGAAAGACATACATGGTTTTTAAATCAACTGGCAATTGATATTCCTTAAAATTACTCGAATTCACTAAGAATGTGTTCGATATCATCTTTTTCGTTCGGTAATATCTCTTTTTTAAGATACAGGAGCAAATTTTATATAATTTATTATATTTTATTTCTCTAATCTCTTAAAATCTATGTTAAACTTTGTAAAAATCTCTAAAAATTCCAAGAAGCCTTTGTAAACCTGTGAAATTTCTTAAAATTCATGAAAATCTCGTAAAATTTTCAAAAACTTGTTGAGATTCTTTTAAAATAATTTAAAATTCCATGAAACCCTTAAAAATTCGAGACAAATTTTCAAACTCATAAATCTTCTGAAATTCACGTTAAAATTCATAAAAATCTCTGAAAATTCCTAGAAAACTTTTGACATTCCATGACAAACTTTAAAATCTCTTAAAATTCTCAGAAAAATTCTTGAAATTTTACGGTAACATTTAAAATCTCTATTTATATCTATTATATCCCATAAAAATATTACATAGATATCTTATCAAATTCCATGAAATCCTTTAAAATTCTCAGAAAATCATTTAAATATCAGAAAAATCTCTCGAAATCACTTAAAATAGTTAGAAATCTCATGAAATTCCTTAACATTTCAGGATAATATTTCAAATTCTTTAAAACCTCATAAAACTATTACAAAGTTTTTAAAATCCCTTAAAATTTGAGGAAATATCCTAAAATCCCATACAATTCTACAAAATCGTTTTAATATACTAAAAATCTCTTGATTTTCGTAGAAATTCCTCAAAATTGTTACTTTAGTAGATATTTTATCAAATTCCATGAAATCTTTTAAAATTTCATAAAAACCTTAAAATTCGCTTGAATCCGTCGAAATCTTTTAAAATTTGTAAAAATCTCTCTTTTAAAAATCCTCATAATTTAAAAATATTTAGAATCCCTTAAAATTCTTTAAAATTTCTTAAAATTGCATGAATCCCTTTAAAATTTCACGAAATATCCTAAAATCTCTTAAAATTCGACAAAACTTTTTAAAATCATAAATCTTTTGAAACCCACGTTAAAATTCATGAAAATCTTTAAAAATTCCATAAAATCCCCTTAAAATCCCTAGATTTTCAATGTATTTCGAGTTCGAAATCCTTTACATTACTTAGTATCCCATAAAATATATAGTAAAATCCCACAAAGTTACTTAAAATCATATGAAATTCCTAATAATCCAATGAAATCTCGTAAATACCTTAAAATCTCTCAATTTCATAAAATATTAAATCATCGAAAAAAATATCAAATCAAATATCGTAAAATCCCTTAAAATTAATTAAAATTCCGGAAAATCCAATGAAATCTCGTAAAATCCCTTGAAAGTCCCTAAAATAATTCAATTTCCCCTAAAATATCTCACGAGTATTTAAAATTCCATGAAATTCCGGAAAATCCCTTAAAATCATTAGAAATCTTATCAAATTCTATTAAATCCTTTAAAATTCGCACAAAATCTTTTAAAGATCAGAAAAATCTTTTGCAATACTTTTATGTAAATTATTGGAAATCTCATAAAACTCCATCAAATCCATAAAAATTCCACATGTTTTAAAAATCGAAAAATTTCTTGAAAACCCTTAAAATTTGACGAAAAACTTTGAAATCTTTGTAAATTCTACAAAATCTTTTAAAAATCATAAAAAGCATTTTAAATTCCTCAATAAAATTCCTAGATTTTCAATGTATTTCGAATTTAAACTCGTGACAAAATAATTATTAACGAAACCAAATTCAATATTTCAAATTCAATTCACGTGTGGAATTAACGATTCGGCAATCAATAAATATATTTTTGAATCATTAAATCTCTTCCAAAAGCAGATATTTTATTGCTTCAAATGTAAGTACTTGAAAATGTATAATCTCACTATTGTATTGAAATTTGTATGGAAATGATTAATTCTTGTTTCATTAAAAATTCATTTGAATCAATAAAATATCTGCTTTTGGAAGAGGCGTTACGATATTTCGACTTTGACTCAATCATCTTTTTAGAATAGAGAATAATTTCACCAAATATTCAACACGCAATATGTAAATTTTTTTTGGGACAACCAAAAATGTTCCTGACTTGTTTTGCAACCGACTGTCGTACGTGCGTTTCTACCTGCTTCTTTCTATGGAGAAGTCGAAACGCATGCAGCCATAATTTGCACGTACCAAGGAATATTCGAGTTGAGAGATATTAGCGAGTTTGAAAGAAAAGTTTAGAAGAACTCCACATGAGAAAATAAATATTCTGCGAGAAAGGACGCGTGTTTTTAAAGTTTTTCGAGAATCGGTGCACTGCATATCGTCAAACCATAATGTGAAACTATTTTTATAAGAAACTATTTTGTTAAGAAACTATTTTGATAAGAAACTATTTTTTTCCTTAAGATCATGCGCTCAAATCAATACAATACGCGACCTGATCCTCTTATACTTTCTTATATTGGAGATACTTTTCTTTCTAAGTTTTTCAAACTTTATAATACATTTCGTTCTCTTACTCTTTGTCTATTTCTTCTACAAGAAAACTGACATAAATTTAGCGAGTCTTGCGTGTCAACATGAAGTCTATACTCTAAAGTTTAGATCTAAACCTAAAAAGAGGAGGTTTCGACCGATAGGGGACGAGGTTGTAGCCACAGGTCGATCGTGGTTTTAGCAGCTGCGGGCAATTCTCTCCTAGTTTAGCACTAGTCTTAAGGGAGTTCGACTACGAAGCACGTTGAACGCTACAGGCGTTTCGCAATAATCTCAACAGTTAATTTTGTATCGGCAAAGTTGGTCCATTTGCCATTGTTCAGAATAATAGTCTGCTGATAGTACTAAGCGTCTCAAATATGTATGTAGTACGAAATATAATTCATAAACGTGATGTAAATACTTAAATAGCTTAAGAAATTTCTGAACTGTGATGATGATTTCCAGAAATCATGAAATACAAAAATTTGATGGAATATCTTCTCTATAGCTAGCATAGTGATGGGACATCGAAATGAAAACATCGATGTTCCAAAACATCGACATCGAAAATGGTCAACATCGATGCAGTCGATGTATCGAAAATAAAACATCGATGTTAAAAACATCGACATCGAAAGCAAAACATCGATGTTTTAGTTTCGATACATCGACTGCATCGATGTTGACCATTTTCGATGTCGATGTTTTGGAACATAGATGTTTTCATTTCGATGTCCCATCACTAAGCTAGCATATTAGCTTCATTTTCATTTTCATTTTCATTTTCATTTTCATTTATCTTTACGCGGAATGATGAAGAAAGTTTAAGCTTGAGCCACTATCATATCCTTTCCTCCTCAAGATCAAGTTTTGACGAAGGTACAAAAGAGTCATACAAGACGGCCATTTTAGCTAAGTTTCTCGGCTTTAAACATCTGGAACATAACTTTCTCTGTAACTGGAGGAAAGTTAATAGCGGAGATGTAGAAGGATCTAATCGCCTTCCTCAAGCGACGATCCATTAATTACATACACCCTGAGATTAGGTTATCCCAGCGCTATATAACGACCAGCATTCTCTCTCAGATAAACAGGTGAGCAACTTTTAGCACCCAGGGACTCTCTTCCCATAAGTGCAAGACACTTTGGCGGAATGGCGGTATTGCAACGCTCGCCATATTGCGATTTACGGCAGTAAGCTGCTCGCATCGATGTGGTACATAGACATATACATAGACCAATGCAACTTTGTCGATGTCTCTCGGGTATCCCTGAAATAATCCTAACGACTTTACTGTATCTTACGTATTGGAAACGGAACAAATATAATTTATTCATAGCATATATATACAATAATAAGAACACTTTCCTAATTTCAATGCAATAATCTAGCTGCTTATTTAAAATAAGAATAGCTGACCAACACGCGCACGATTATTTATATTTAATTTTTTTCAACTTCAAGTCATGAAAAGATCAATGACATTTTGTTGATTTAAATTTAGAGAGTAGGATTGAAACAACAATGTCATCGAGATTTTAGGGACGTTTCGTTATACATCACTTTTTTGAGAGAGGAATTTCAAGAGGTTTTTATATCAATTTTATTGGATTTTGATAATTTTCAAATGATTTTTACGAAGTTCAGGAATTTTAAGAGGATTCTAAGAATTGTGAGAGATTCCAACGAATTTTAAGCGAATTTCGAAAATTTTCGTAACATTTTGAGTGATTTGAAAAGGTTTCTGAGTGTTTCAAGAGATTTTAAGGGATTTTGAATCCTATTGTGAAGTTTCAAGGAATTTTAAGATATTTCAAAAGGTTTCAAAGAATGATAAGGGACTTTAGGGAATTTTAAAAGAAGTCAAGAGATTTTAATAATTTTAAGGGATTTTCTGGTTTTTAAAGGATTTTGTAGAATTTTAAGGTATTTCAAGATATTTCGCGGAATTTTAACGGAATTCATGCAGAAAATTCATTTAAAAATTCAAGAGAATTTTTAAAGCTAAGGAATTTTAAGAGATTTTAAATGTTTTGCAATTTTCAGGAATATTAACAGGATTCTAAGAATTGTAAGAGATTTCAACGAATTTCGAAGGTTTTCGTAAAATTTTAAGTGATTTGAAAAGTTTTCTGATTTTTGAAAGAGATTTTAAGGGATTTTAAATCCTGTTGTGAAGTTTCAAGGAATTTTAAGACATTTCAAAAGCTTCAAAGAATTTTAAGGGACTTTAGGGAATTTTAAATGTTACAATAAAATTTTCTGGAATTCTAAAAGAAGTCAAGAGATTTTCATAATTTTAAAGCATTTTCTGGTTTTTAAAGGATTTTGTAGAATTTTCAGGATTTCATGGAATGTAACAAGATTTCTATAATAATTTTAATGTATTTTAAAGGACGCAAAAAGACTCTAACTGTTGTAGAATTTAAATAATTTCAAGAAGTTTCTGATGGGAATATTAAGAAGTATTCACGAATTTAAAAAGATTTAAAGAGATTTTTATGAGCTTTAAAATATTCTATGAGGTTTAAAGGATTTAAAATTTTTTAGGTATTTTTATTGAGGGATTTCAAAAGAATTTCTATAAATATATAATTTTTAAAAGAATTTGTAGAATTTTAAAGGATTTCGAAGGTTGTCGTTAATTTTAAGGAATTTTATGAGATTGTTCTAATTATTAAAAGATTTTGTAGAATTTTGAAGGATTTCGGGGAATTTGATAAGATTTGTAAATATTTTAAGAGATTTTTAATGTTAAAAAATTCCAAGAAGTTTTTAGAAAGTTTTAGAGATTTTCACGAATTTTAACTTGGATTTTAAGAGGTTTTTGGAAGTTTTAAGAAATCTTAATGAATTTTAAGCAATTTCGAAGGTTTTCATAAAGTTTTAAGTGATTTGAAAAGGTTTCTGAGTGTTTTAAGAGAATTTAAGGAATTTTGAATCATATGAAGTTTCGAGGAATTTTAAGATTTCAAAGATTTTAAATTTTAAATGTAATATAATTTTCAGTAATTTAAAAAAAAGTCAAAAGATTTGAATAATTTTCAAAATATTTTATTGAATTTTAAAGAATTTTGTGACATTTTACGAGATTTATAATAATTTTAAGGGATTTTCTGGCTTTTAAATAATTTTATAGAATTTTGAAGGATTTCGGGGAATTTCATAAGATTTGTAAATATTTTAAGAGATTTTAAATGTTAAAAAATTCCAAGAAGTTTTTAGAAAGTTTTAGAGATTTTCACGAATTTTAACTTGGATTTTAAGAGGTTTATAATTTTTATGATTTTTCTGAATTTTTAAGGGATTTCAAGAAGAAAAGATAGGAAAAGATTAGAAAATATTATAAATTGGGCTGCTCGCGTTTCTCAGATATCAAGCTCTCACTCTGTGAATAATTCTGGCGTAAAATAAAGGCGTGTTTACCACGCGGTTTAAATACAGTTTTCGCAAGCACGACTCAAGCGCCCCAGGGCGCCAACAACTATATATACGTGTATTCCGAATAAACCTTCTCGGGTTATAGAGAAGTCTCAAGGGTCGCAAAATTTCCGCTTGAAATTTTGCAGCTTTTCCAACGTCCCTCCATCCATCTGTTGGTCTGTGCCAATTAATGACAAGCCGTCGCCCGTGAAAATAAGCTCTCATGTTTCAAGATTCAAGCTGTTTTGACGCATCTTTGGCCATGCTCGAAAAAACTACATGCTCGATTGCACCAGACTAAAAACTCTCTAGCTACTTTACGAAAAGACTCCACGAATCTAGGAAAGACGCGCATTACCTGTACAGGAAATTATTATACAATTTACATTATTTTTATAAGTGAAAATCCATACTAATGAAGCTTCTTTTCTCTTAAACTATATATGTATTTTAAAGAGAACTTGAACATTTAAGGAGTAATAACTGACGGCTTGCTGCAAGTATTTTTTTGTAGCTTCACTCTCTAATAATATTGAACGAGAGAGCAGTTGAAATTTAAAAGCACGTGATTAATTTAATAAAAATCTTTCACCACATTTTTAATCTCCGCCGCTGGCAGTGAATATTTCGATATATGTATGAATATTTCGAATATATGTATATATTTTACCGTCCTGTTTACTTTCTCCCATTCACGTTATTATATATAGAGAAGTTTTAATTTTATATTTATTTTTTAATTTAGAAAATAGAGTTATTTCAATAACAAAAGTAGAGAACTATTTTCATTTAAGACGTGGAAAATGTTCTTCAATTGTTCCATTTTATTTTTACATTTACTTGATTAGGAATATGAAAATATTATTTTTATTTACTAACATAAATTTACGTGACGTTGCTTGGGATTTTAAGAGATTTCAAGAGATTTTAAAAGTATTTTAAAGGATGTCATATAGAGACTTAAAGGATTTCAGAAAAATTCATGGGATTTTAAAAAGTTATGAAGAATCTGAGGAATTTTAAGGGATAAACAAACTTTGAGCGATTTAAAAAATGGTTAAAGAATTCTAAGAGATTTTTATAGTTTTTATAGATTTCACTTAGATTTTAAGAGGTTTCCAGTTTTTATAGAGAATTTAATTGAATTTCGAATGAATTCAAAAGATTTTCAACAAATTTCAAGCCATTTAAAGTGATTTTAATCAAGTAAAAGGAATTTCGAAATATTTTAAACGATTTCAGGATATTTTAAATTATTTTACGATCTTTCAAGTAATTTTAATGAATTTCAAGGGATTTTAAAATATTTGAAACGATTTCAAGATATTTTAAATGATTGAAAGAATTTAATAGGGATTCTAAAGGATTATCATTTTTTTAAGAATTTAAAAAGAATTAAAAAGATTTCAAGGGTTTTCTAAGATTTCAGCGGTTTCTAAGGTTTTCGTGAAATTTTAAGGCATTTTAAATGTTATCCTGGAATTCCAAGGAATTTTAAGATATTTTAAAAGATTCATACGAATTGCGAGGGATTTTATGGAATTTTATGAGATTTCTAATAATTTTAAGCGATTTCAAGAGATTTTTCTGATTTTTAAAAGAGTTTGTGAAATTTTTGACATATTTGAAACGACTTCGATATTTTAAATGTTTGAAAGGATTTAGTATAAGGGATCCTAAAGAATAATAATTTTTTTAAGAATTTAAAAAGAATTAAAAGGATATCAAGGGTTTTACTAAAATTTTCCAGTTATTTAAAATGTTTTTAAAAAGATTATAAAAGCAAGATTAAAAATTTAAAATAAAATTTAATTTAAAAAGTTTGGAAAAGTTTAAAAATTTGTAAGTTCAAAAAGTTGATTTAAATATCTCTTAAAATTTCAGGAAATCTTTTAAAAATTTTAAAAAATTCTTAAAATCACGTGAAATTCTACGAAATCTCTTAAAATCCCGAGTAAAACCGGACAAATTTCTACTAATAAATAACTACAAATTTTTGGTTTTGGAAACTATGGAAAACACTCCAAAAAATCACAAAATCAACTTAAAAACCAAAAAGCTCTAAACTTTCCACAGATTAAGGCCATGTAAGACTTACTCGATCCCTACTTTACCGACATTTTTTTCTCTTCAACGCTACGTCTACATGTATTGGGATATCAAATTAAAATTTTGTAAAATTGAAACTAAAGGATTAAGGTACGTTTATCTGGTCCTAAATATTAAGATTTGTAAAAAAAAAATTGTTCAACAAAATTTTTTTTATTTTTACAAAAATTTAAGACCAGATACACATACCTTAGAATATTTTCTTTAATTTTAGAAATTTTCCATTTGATATCTCAATAAATCTAGACGTAGTGTTGCAGAGAAAAAAATGTCGGTAAAGTAGGAATCGGGTAAGTCTTACATGGCCTTAATGCGTGATGCTAACTCAGAGTCGAATGAAATGACATAAATGATGTCAAAGAAGATTTTTAGTACACTGAGAAACTCCATGTTAGAAAAATTACTAATATTTAATAAAAATTACTAATATCGATTTTTACTATCCTGAAATCGTTTAAAATATTTCGAAATTCCTTTTACTTGATTAAAATTACTTTAAATGGCTTGAAATTTGTTGAAAATCTTTTGAATTCATTCGAAATTCAATTAAATTCCCTATAAAAACTGGAAACCTCTTAAAATCTAAGTGAAATCTATAAAATCTATAAAAATCTCTTAGAATCCTTTAACCATTTTTTAAATCGCTCGAAGTTTGTTTATCCCTTAAAATTCCTCAAATTCTTCATAACTTTATAAAATCCCATGAATTTTTCTGAAATCCTTTAAATCTCTATATATGACATCCCTTAAAATACCTTAAAATACTCTTAAAATCTCTTGAAATTTCTTAAAATCCCAAGCAACGTCAGGTAAATTTCTGTTTAAATAAATTTCTGAATAAAAATAAGATTTTGATATTCCTAATCAAGTAAATGTAAAAATAAAATAGTAATTTTTACTATTTAAATAGTAAAAATTACTATTGAAATAGTAAAATTTATTATTTTCTGTAATTAAATGTCTCAATTTTGGGATTTTGCCCCTACTTGCTTTCGATATTAGTAATTTTTCTAATACAGAGTTTCTCAGTGTACAAAATATGATGAATACATGTATAAAATGTATACAGGGTTTCACACTCTATTTTTAATGCATTTTTTCAGCAGAAACCGCATATTCGGTGTACATTTCGCATGTACGTCTAACTGACGTCGTTCGTTCGATTTATCGTCACTGAATGTCAACTATTCTCGTTTCATCGGTACTTTTGTCACTCGTCAGTATGTTCGAACATACATTCCATTGCTATATGCTAGAATTTATTTTCATTTCGAAGTTTGAGTCGCAGTATCTACAGTTATTCTTTTATGATTCCTGCAAGTGTATTATTTTTTCAGCTACATGACATTCAGGTGCTGGAAACTCGATGTTTAATGTGTGAATATACTTCCGTTCAAAAAACTCTGTTATTTATATTCTTTTCGGGATAAAATAAAACTTTTCAAAGCAGAAGCAACAGTTAAACGGGCGTATACATTGGAGAGGATTGTTCGTATTGATTAAAGCGAATGCTCTGTTTATACGCATCACGCAATGTGCATTTTACAAAAGAAAAGTAAAAATATATATTATGAAGGAGTTATTGAAATGATAACCATGTTTGTTGATATCTGGAGTCTTTTGCGCTGTATTTTTATTTTATTATTATTTAGAGAACACATAAATGGTCTTTCAATGTTTTCAAGAAAGTTAAGTTTTTTTTTAACAAAGCGAGATATTAATTGAGTAATCTGTATTTCAATCATTATGAAAAACAGATGAATAACTCACAATACGTAGTGTGTACCAATTTTCTACCGCTGATTTTTTTAATGAAAAAAATGTAATATTTGAAGCATTTTTTTTTTTAATTAAGAAAGTATGTCACAAGTTCTACAGACTTGATATTGATATTGGTATCTCGAATTTCGTATTGCATTTACTCAGATAAAATTGTACTCTGCTCTTTGGACTCAAGTTTTGAATGAATTCGTTTCAATAGCAGCGTGTTCTTTTTGCAATGGGAAAAAATTCATTAAATCTACCTAGAGTCGATATCAAAGTCCTCGATTTTTATCGAGTAGCTCTGAAAAGCCAACACCAATGAAGAATGAAGTGAATGGCTTAATACTCTTCCGCAATTGCAACTGAACATATATAAATAATATTTACTATATAGCTACTAATTAGAAATCTACGGACACTTGTACATAGCACTACATAATTTCTGCTTCTGTATATACAATATTTTCAACATAAAAATGAATAGATAAAGGGCAACAGTGCATGGTGCAGAATAGCGCGGAATGCGAGATCTTTTTTTTGCGAAATTCAGTGGCGTGATGCGTTTTGGAGATGAAGGAACAGGCATGTATAAGTGGACGGGGATGGTGAGCATTCGTCGAGGATCTCACCTGTACTGTGACTGCGCAGCTTTTCCTCTGGTATTTCGATCTTTTCCTCCCGCACGGGAGGCTTCTCTGTCCTCTTTGGATAGTAAGGGTAGTGCGAGGCTGGCCAAGCAGTTGTGAACCTCTTGGGCGGAGCTGCTGTGGTCTTTCGTCCTGAAAATAGATTAAGGACCAGGTTCAGGATTCACGTGCCTACGAAAACGCGATAGTCCCCATTTTAGACTAAAAGCCGGCTTTTTGTACCCAACACTATTCCACACCATACTTTTCGCTGTTGCTGAGAAAAATGGCAGTTTTTATTCCAAAGAGTTGAAGAATGGTCCCTAATCCAAGGACAAGTCTACCCGTGCAGAAATCGCCATTTCTTCTCCCGATTAATAATTTTTTAATAAAAAATGAATTGATAAAGCTTTTGTAATTGATTTATTTTACTATGCTTCATCAATGGTCTGGCTCAGACCAGTTTTCCAGATTTTAGCCCGATTTGGTCACGCCTGGGGCCATGAGGAAATTTCTGCACGGGTATGTGTCAAAAGACATGATTTTAACAAATTACTCGTGCATTATGAATTGAATAATATGAATTTAAGATTAATTTAGAATTAGAATGGATAATTGTATGTTTGATATTGAAATATGGAGAGTGATATAAAAAATTAATGTGAGATATCATACCATGCAGAGTACTTTTCCGAAATTGGACAAAGTGATAAAAATCTCCAATAACCGATGTCATGCATTGATTATTTAGCATGACGAATAATTATCATGTGAAATTAATTGAAAATTTATTATATATTCGAGCTGCTTTATATACAAAGAACAAAGAAGATATAATACCTATTTACTTTCCATTTAACGGTCTGCTGGCGCCCGTGTGGGAGCTAGCAAAATGCCTGTTTGACAAATACATACCAACAAAAAAAAGAAAAATTGGAATTTTAGTAATACTTTTACTATTTTAAATACAGTGCCGTAACGATGGCGGGGCGACCGGGGCGCAGGTCAAGCAAACAAATTAAAAAACTGTTTTCAGAAATGCTTTAAGTATGACGATAAATTTAAGATAAATTTCGATCTCTTTCGATATAATTGTAAATTTTATAAAATTAGCAATTAATTTAGAATTTTTAATTCTTGAAATATAAAATATTGTAATTCTTTATCTAATTTCGGGAATCTAATAAGTTTCATAAAATTCCTTAAATGCCTTTATTATCCTTCAAAATTTCGTGAAATTCCTTTTAATTTTTGTAAAATCCCTTGAATTCCTTAAAAGTCCTTAGAATTACTAAATACATATCCCATAAAATATCGAAAAATCCCTTAAAATTATTAGAATTTTTATGAATTGTCATGAAATCTCTTAAAATTCCTGATAATTCAATGAAATCTCGTAAAATTCCTTGAATTCTTCAAAAGTCTTTAAAATTACTTAATTCTCCATGCAATATCTTAAAATGCCTTGAAAATATTTTAAAAATCTGGTGAAATTCCTTTAAATTTCCCTTAAAATTACTAAAAATTCTATAAAATCTTATGAAAATTCGAAAAATCCCTTAAAATTATAAAAAATTCTATGAAATGTCATGAAATCTCGTTAAATTACTGATAATTCAATGAAATTTCGTAAGATCACTTGAATTTCTTAAAAGTCTATAAAATTACTAAATATTTCATAAAATATCGTAAAATCCCTTAAAATTATTAGAAATTCCATGAATTGTCATGAAATCTCTTAATAATTCCTGATAATTCAATGAAATCTCGTAAAATTCCCTGAATCCCTAAAAAGTCCTTAAAATTACTTAATTCTCCATGCAATATCTTAAAATGCCTTGAAAATATTTAAAAAATCTGGTGAAATTCCTTTAAATTTCCCTTAAAATTACTAAAAATTCTTTGAAATCTTATGAAATTCCTCTAAAATTCGAAAAATCCCTTAAAATTATTAAAAATTCTATGAAATGTCATGAAATCTCTTGAAAGTCCTCAAAATAAGTTAAAGTCTTTAAACTTATATTTAATCTCCACAAAATATCTTAAAATGCCTTGAACATCCCTCAAAATCTGTTGAAATTCATTTAAATTTCGTAAAATCATTTAATACTTCTTGATATTCCTTCATGTTCCAAAAAATTCCCTAAAATTCAACAACTTATCATTTTAACCCATAAAGTGACTAAAAATCCTATGAAATCTTATGAAATTCCTTTAAATTTCCAAAATTAATTGATATTTCTTAAAATTACTTAAAATTACTCAAAATTGTATTTATTTGATTAATTTTTTTATTGTACTTATAATTTTGACCATGAAATTAAAATCAAAGTTAAAATCAAGCCTGATTTTTTTTGCGCGAAGACTTGGGAAGGAGGAGGGGGGTATGAAGGGCGCAATGATCTGCTTTTGCCCAGGGCGTCAAAATTTGTCATTATGGCACTGTTTAAATATGAAAATAAGTTATATCTTCTTTGTGGTGGAAACTTTTTTGATAGGAAATATCTTCTAAAAGTATAAATGCTTGATGATTTGGAAAAAATATGTTTACTGCAGTTTGGATGAGAAAATTCATGAAATTATCATAAAGTGAATAAAAGCAATTGAAATCAATAGAACCGAATTGAAATGCGATAATTTTCAACTTGATTCTACTGGTTTCTATGCAGCTGATCGTTATCATCCTTCGGAATTTAAAATTGTCTTAAATAGAAACTTGTTCATGATCTATTCGGAACTTACGTGTTACACGACAGTAACTAGCGCGTAAATCGAGTAGACTTTTTTTCAATTCGGTTTTAATAGTCCTTTTGTAGGTAAGTTTCAATGCATACTAAAGCTTCTTTGAAAACTGGCCAAGATCAACTTGTTGCATTTGATTGTATGCAGAGTTCTGCGAACGTTGTTTCAAGGGCTTTTGCACGTGAACGGATGTGAATACATGTATATTATTGGCAGCACTGAGTATAAATTTGAAACTGGTTCAGATGTTGCTTTTTCTACACCGATTAATCCTTAGACTTACTATTACTTACTAATAATAAGTCAGGTCGAAAAGCAAAAGTTTTGATAAATCCCTTATCAACTTTATCAAGACTTACTGTAATATTTTCAATATGTAGACTACTTCTTTGAATTTGCCGAAGATAAAACCCGTTGATTGGATTAGCGAGTTGGAAAAAAAATGTATGAGCAAAGCCATAAACCTGGAAAATCTTAACCGCGGTAGGTTACGTACAATAGATGAGAAAACCTCGGTAGTCCTGTGGGATTTTCATAAAACTGAATACAAGTCTAAGCGACTGAGTATCAGGAAAGGAAGAGCGTAGCATGAGCCTTGCATCTTTGCCAGGTAGTAGTTTAATCATAGGAGTCATGTAACAGCGCCGACGTAATATTCTTTATGCTTTTTTCGCGCTACGAAAAGTCTCATGGGTGTCACGATCTCTCCTCCAGGTAGATTGAAAGTTTCTTCCGTAATAATTTTGCATTCTCGGCTAGGGGACAGTTTTGGTTCATTTCCAACTAGGGGCCTCTAACTTGTGTTCTTTCTAGCCAGCAATAAAGAATTCTTTATTCTTTATGTCTCGAAAATTTCTTTATCAACTTTCTACCGTATTCTGAGTAATTAGATCAAGCTCTTATCATTTTATGGATACTTTAACATATCATCCCGTGGGGCGCATGAATATGCCCCAAATTCTATTTTTCATAAAATTTAATTTACATAAACTCATTTCACCTAATCATGATGTACTATAATTTTTATGTTTCTTAATTTCAATTTTACATAAGAAGAACGAACGCGCGCGCATTTACGTTCTTATTCAATATTATATAATTTATTATATTTTATTTTTTTAATCTCTTAAAATCTATGTTAAACTTCGTCGAAATCTCTTAAAATTTTCAAAAACTTCTTGAGATTCTTTTAAATTCAATGATAACAATTCAAATTCCATGAAATTCTTTAAAATTTTCATCAAATTCTTACAAATCTTTTAAAGTCCCTTAAAATTTCACGAAATATCCTAAAATCCCATAAAATTCTACAAAATCGTTTTAATATCCTAAAAATCTCTTCAATTTCGTAAAAATCACTTAAAAATCGTTAAAAATGCACATAAAAACATTCAAAATTATTAATCTCTTAAAATCTATGTTAAACTTCGTCGAAATCTCTTAAAATTTTCAAAAACTTCTTGAGATTCTTTTAAATTCAATGATAACAATTCAAATTCCATGAAATTCTTTAAAATTTTCATCAAATTCTTACAAATCTTTTAAAGTCCCTTAAAATTTCACGAAATATCCTAAAATCCCATAAAATTCTACAAAATCGTTTTAATATCCTAAAAATCTCTTCAATTTCGTAAAAATCACTTAAAAATCGTTAAAAATGCACATAAAAACATTCAAAATTATTAATCTCTGGAAATCTATGTTAAAATTAGTGAAATTCTAAAAATAGAAATTTTTAGAGATTATCTCCCATGAAATTCTTACAAATTCCAGAGAAATTTTCAATCTCATAAATCTTCTGAAATCCATATTAAAATTTATGAAAATCTCTAAAAATTCTTACTAACCTGTTGAAATTCCATGAAAAAAATTTTAAAATCTCTTCAAATTCCCAAAAAAATTTTTTAAATTTTACGGTAAAATTTAAAATCTCTTTATACCTTTTATATCCCTTATAAATATTACAT
>UCOK01015662.1:0-23299 GCA_900474325.1 Synergus umbraculus
ATATATATATATATATATAAGATGAAAAATAAATTAATTTAAAAAAGAATAATAACTATTTGATTACAAACACTATATAAGAGGAATACGTATTTTCTTTTTGTCAATAAAATAATTTATTGACATCTAATTTATTACATCTAATGAAAATATATGATCAATTGAATTCGAAGGCACAAGAAATAATTTTCCGAGAATGACACTGGGAAGGAAAAAGTGGGTGTTATAGCTTTTATTAAGTGAATGTCGAGGATCCAAGTATATAATGAGTTTGTTGACCCTATTCGTATTTCTATTTTCTACTAAAAAATTTTAATCTCACGTCTTTTGATTTTTAATTACTTTTTTATATCTTTAAAAATAATTTTCTACAAATTACAAAAGTAGTGTTTACACGATTATAAAATGGATAGACTTTTAAATTGCAGTCGAATATAAGTAAAACTGCATGTAAATTAAATATGGATATGTGAATTATTTTTTTTACTTTTTTTAAAAAATATAAATCATTGGAGGAAATAACAACAATTCTTATAAAAGTTTACTGAACTCGCTACCCAGCTGCAACTACCGGGGTTTTTGCTGAAACCCAGGACAGGTTTCAGAAATGCGATCGTGTTGCAATGTGGGCAAAACTGTCTTCTTCGATCTTGCATCGACGTGTGATGGACAAAATGTTGACACACAATATCACAATCTAACATTTGTGCAACTTCAATTTTTTTATTTGAAACAATTTTTCAAATATAAATGTTTTTCAAAAATTAAAAACGTACAAACTGCAACTGTTTTCCTTCCTTTGAAATATAATTCATAATATATAAAAAAAATAATATTAAAAAAAAATCCGTTTTTTTCCCTTTTTTGTTTTGAAACCAGAGCCTGAATCAGATATAGAAATTATCACTGGTACATCTTTTATCTCACATCTAAATTCGGCAATAGGGGTGTGCATTCTCAGTTTCTAGTAAAATGTTTAAAAATATAATACGATATTTTAGGAAAAGAAAAATACTATTCAAATGTCCCAGAAAATAAGACCAGGAAGTCCATGTTTCTATTTTTATTTTGGCCCTCTCTAGTCAAACCGTAATTCGTTAGCTACTGCCTTTTTTAAATGATTGCCGTTTCAAACACGAAATTCAGAAACTAAAAATGTAGTTTTAAAAATATTTTCCCCACTCTTCTGCACATTATAAATTAATAATTAATAATTCTAATCAAATCTTCTTCCTTTGTAGGAGTTTAAATTACAAAACACTTTTTCCACTATTTGTATTGAACGATTATTTTTTTCATTAAAAAATATATTAAAAAATATATTTAAAAATATATTAATAAATATATTTCGAATACTTTGAATCAAATGATTCGTACCTTCATCCGGAACGATATTTGAACCGGAAAATGCGACGAGCACCCCAAAGAGGATGAGCGTCGCGACGCCTCGCATCTCGACAACCCCTAAGGAAATTTTTCTAAATAAAAATGTTATTTACGAGACCGGAACACATACACTCTGATTTTTAATTTTCACTCTCACTGTAACACTTATTAACTATTTAATGAAAACTGAAATGAAAATATCAATTTTAATTGACCCTAAAATTTGGAAATGTTTTTCGAAAAAAATCTATGAGGATAAAATGCACTAAGAATGGTCGAGACGACCATTCACACGAGCACCGGCTTCACTGAACCAAGGAAACGAATCAGCGCCGTTTTATATGGCGCCCACGGAGTTTCTTAGTTTAAAACTCCAGGAGAGATATGACATTTTAATTTTAAATTTCGGTAATTTTTTTTTCTGAAATTACAAAAATTTCTTCATAGAAATTAATGAATTATCAATTAATTAATTTTTAATTAATTTTTTCTGTAAAAAATATGTTACATGTATTTATATTTGTAAAAGTATTTATATTACAAAAAAATAGGGGATGTCACCCCTTGAAACAAAAATGCTGCTCACGTGATTGCCTTTGCATAAAAAATATTTTCGCGTTGGTTTTACTAAAAAAAATATAATTATTTTTCAAGTTATTGGGAAAAAGCGATTTTTTTTAGTGCAAACTTTGGGGGTAGTTTTCACCCCCTTTAAACCGTTTTTCGGACGATAAAAAAGTATCGTGCGCAAATTACAAAGTTGGTTTTTTTTATTTTAAATGAAAAAAGAAATTTAATTAAAAATTAAATTACTTAAATTAAAAATTAAATTTAAAATATTTTCAATATTGCAAAACCATTTTCCATACTTAAGAAACAAACTGCCTCACACAAAAAAATATTCAAAGGAAAGTTTGAAGGTAAAAGCAAAAATCTTGATACCTATTTTTTTCGCATCTTGGGTTATTTAGATCAAAATTTAAATTTATTTCATTAAAATGTTTTTTTATTTTCGACAATTTTCAAGTCTGGGAAATTTTCCATTTCTGGATTATAAACTACTATAAACTAATTTTTCGATATTTAATTTTCCGGAATTTTATATTGTCGGGAATTTTATTTTTCAGGATTTTTCATTCGTCCCGAAAAATTGAATCTGGAAAAATGAAATTAATTCCGCATGAGTTTTATTTATTCTTTCTACCAGGTGAATTGAAGAGGATGAAGTAGAAGTGTTTGTTGTGTAAATATGTATATTCAATAACAGCAAATTATATGCCCGTGTAGAAATTTCGATAGGAGTCTAGTGGGGGCCTCCCTAGTTTTCCCTTTTTTAGTAGGGGCTCTGATGAGGAAAACTAGACGGGACCCTGAAGGGGAAAACTAATTGGGCCCTGATTGGGAAAACTAATCGGGTCCTGACGGGGAAAACTAGTCGGAGCCCAATCTAGATCATAACGCTTTTGTCAGTTAGGCCCCGATTAGATGTTCTAGTAGGGCCCTGGTGGGAATCGCCCTTCAACAGCCCTATCGATTTAAAGAAGAAATGCTCAAAATTCGTAAAAAATTTACCACTAGCGCCAGACAGGGCCCTACTTAGTTTTTTCTAGACTAGAACTTCTAGTCCGGGCCACGCTAGAACCCTAATTTAAATGGGGAAAGATAGGGAAATTTCTCCACGGGAAATATGTATATTCAATAACAGCAAATTATATTTTATTTTTGTTAAAACTTCTAATATTTTTTTTTGTTTATCATATTTAGGCGCGGCCTGTTCCACATATACGACCTTGCAACATGTATAACAGTAAACGTATGTACCAGTTTTAAATGAGTGGGAAGTGGTTCCACCTACGAAACGTTCAATCGCCCGTATTTCGAACCAGAGGACTTCTCTTCTTTCCTGTTTGCACCAACATTTCTACTCGGATTTCCCCTGCCAATATTACCCAATTAAAATGCGATATTACTAAGTATGGAAAGTGGTCAATCGACTTACGGATCTTCTTTTTTAGCAAACAATTAATTACACTCTCGGTTTTATGCAAATTCCAAATTTTATTTTCGTATTATATTCTATTGTTCTATTTCTGATTTTAGTTTTTGACTGTTGGGGACCAAATGATTTTCAATTGAAAAATAATATCCTTTCATCATAAATGGAATAAATAAAACTATTATTATTGTTATTATTATTATTATTATTGCTTTATTGTTGTTATTATTATTATTATTATTACTATTATTATTGTTATTATTATTATTTCTATTTTACTAATTTATAAAATCCCTTAAAACATCTTTATTATCCTTCACAATTTGGTGAAATTCCTTTAAATTTCGTAAAATCACTTGATATTTCTTAAAGTTACTTAAAATTACTCAAAGTCCCATAAAGGCTCATTAAATCTCTTAAAATTTTTGAAAATACACGGAAATTTTGTAAAATCTATTGGACCCATTCAAAGTCTTTAAAATTACTCAATATCTCGTAAAAAATTGGAAAATCCCTTAGAATTATCGAATTACTTAAAATCCCATTCAATATGAACAAATTCCTTAGAATTCCTGACAGTCCCATTAAATCTCGTAAAATTCCCATACAATATCTTAAAATCCCTTTAACATCCTTCAAAATCTGGTGAAATTCCTTAAAATTACTTAAAATCCCAGAAAGTCTCATTATATCTCTTAAAATTATTCAAAATTAAAGAATTACATGAAAGTTCGTTAAATTCTTTGAAATTCTTGAAACTCAAATATAATCGCACCAAATCCTTAAAAATTTCTGAAAATAAATTTTCTTCAAATTACTTAGAATATCCCAAAATATAATCAAATCCCATAAAATTACTTAAAATCCCATGAAATCTTATGAAATACTGTGAATTTGCTGAAAATCCAATGAAATTTCTTAAAATCCCTTAAGTCGTTAATATAAATTAATATCTTATGAAACATTGTAAAATCTCTGAAAATTACTTAAAATTCCATGCAATTTCGTAAAATCCTTTAAAGTTTCATAAAATTCCTCGAAATACCGTGAAATCACTTAATATTTCTGAAATCTCAATAAATTTCGTAAAGCCCTTTTAAATTCCTTAAAATTATTCAAGATTCCATGAAATATCATTAAATCTCTTAAAGTACCTTCAAATCCAAAGAAATTTCGTAAAATATCAAAAAGTTTCTCAAATTACTTAAAATTCCACAAAATAAATAGTCAAATTCCTTAAAATTAAATAAATTTTTCCCAAAAAAATGTGGGATTGGATAAATTAAGGGATATCAAAAGTATGCAAAATAATACAGATTTTAATTTTTGAAATATAAAAATTTCTCATAAGATCTCATAAAATATCCTACAGTCGATTAAAATTACTTGGAATACCCTAAAATATCATGAAATACCAGAAAATTACTTAAAATTCAATGAAATCTCGTAAATTCCTTGAAATCTCCTAAGTCGTTAAAATAACTTAATGTCCTATGAAATATCATAAAATCTCTAAAAATGATTTAAAATTCCATGCAATTTCGTAAAATCCTTTAAAATTTCATAAAATTCCTCGAAATACCATAAAATCATTTATTATTTCTAAAATCTCAATAAATTTCGTAAAACCCTTTTAAATTCCTTAAAATTATTCAAGATTCCATGAAATATCATTAAATCTCTTAAAGTACCTTCAAATCCAAAGAAATTTCGTAAAATGCATAAAAATCTCCTAAAACTTTCTCAAATTGCTTAAAATTCCACAAAATATATAGTCAAATTCCTTAAAATTACTTTATAATCCTTTAAAATCTCATAATATTTCCCAAAAAAAATGTGGGATTAAAAAAATTAAGGGATTTCAAAAGAATGCAAAATAATTCAGAGATTTTAATTTTTTAACTATAAAAATTTGTAATTCCTAGTCTAATTTTATGAATCTCAATAAATTTGTAAAATCCTTTTAAATTCCTTATGAAATTATTCAAAGTTCCATTAAATCCCATTAAAACCTTCAAAATATCTAAAAATCCAATAAAATTTTGTGAAATCCCTTCAAACACCTTAAAAGTGTTTAAAATCACTTAAAATTCCACAACATATCTCATTGTTAAATCTTTTAAGATTTTTCAAAATCCCATGATCTCTTAAAATTGCTAAAAATCCAATGAAATTTCGTAAAATTCCTTGAATCTCTTAAAAGTCCTTAAAACTATTTAATATCCCTTAAAATATCTAAAATTCAATGAAACTTCGCGAAAATTCTTGAAACAGCTTTAAAATTTCTAAAATTATTTAAAATCCCATGAAATCTCGATAAATACTTTGAATTACTTGAAAATTCAATTAAAACTCTTCATTAGATTTTTATATTCTTTAAGGGCATGTCAGACTTACCCGATCCCTACCTTACCGACATTTTTTTGTCTGCACGTTACGTCTACATTTATTGAGATATCAAATTGAAAATTTCTAAAATTGATGCTAAAGCATTAAGGTACGTTTATCTGGTCCTAAATATTGACATTTATAAAAAAAAAATTTTTTAAACAAAATTTTTTTTATTTTTACAAAAATTTAAGACCAGATAAACGTACCTTAATGCTTTAGCATCAATTTTAGAAATTTTCAATTTGATATCTCAATAAATGTATACGTAATGTTGCAGACAAAAAAATGTCGGTAAGGTAGGGATCGGTTAAGTCTGACATGGCCTTAAATTCCTTGAAATACCGTGAAATCCTTTAATATTTCTAAGATTTCCATAAATTCTGTAAAATTCGTATTCTCTGTCTTAATAATCTTTTTGAAAACAAAAATAGTATTATATATATATATATATGAAAGGATAAAAAAATACTCACTTGGAAGGATGAATTTTTGTCCAGTCTTCAGGCGATTGGGAAGAATCTTGAGTTGATTTTTAATGGACCATATTTTTTAGATATGCTTCTCTTATTAATCGAATTTAGTTAGACTCAAATTGTATCAAGAAATAGAAATACTTCCCAAGGAAAATTAACTATCATTTGTAATGAGAAAAATTCAACTCTGAATAGTAATCCAAATTTTAAATCACTAGACTCAATCTTTGAATCATTAAAATTATCTGGTATTTTATAAAAAAAATGAAGCGGAAATAAATTCCGAAAAATATTGTTCATAACGGAAGAAAGAAGGGATTATTTACCCATTTTATTTTACAGAACTGTCGTATCAAAATTATTTCCTGCTGCAAAAAAAAAAGTTTATTTTCATTTTATATGCGATATAAATATACTATGGAATTCATATAATTAATTTAATATTTAATATTTAATATTATATCAAAAAACTAATACAAATAATTGTATAATTTATAATATCCATTCAAAATTATTGAAGATTCGAGAATGTGTAAAAATTCAAAAAATTTATGAAAGAATATTATTTTACTTACATTTTTTTACATTGCAGATATCAATTCCAAGTTCGGTTAATTTAATAGTTTTAGTGGACTCACGCTGGCTCTCACTCAATGAATTTTCACGATTGAAATGCACATTTTGATTTCCTCTCCAAGGCCCTCGAGAAACTTGAAGTCCTAAACCTTTTTTCTCGGTACTCATCATTCTTTGCGAAGTCACTTCCTGCACATTTTTCAATTATTATTAAATTGTTGATAAATAATTTAAAAGCTTACTTTTAATACTTTTCTTTTTGTAAAATAAAAGAATTAATAAATTTTGTGATTTTTAAATTATTCAAATATTACCCTTTGAATGTAAAATAATTTTAAATAATTTAAAATAATTAAAAATATCCTGTTTATTATAGATAATTCACTACTAAAATAAAATTAGGAAACTTTACCAAGCAAAAAAGTTGGATCATGAAAAATAAGAGTTAAGAAACAGTTTTAAATCACATTTAATGCTTCAGCATAATCCTATAATATATATATATATATATTTTACAATTGAATATGTACAGAACGACGAGAAATCGTTCTAATAAATAATAATTAGAATAAGTTACATAAAAATAAGATTAATAAGAAGAACATTAGAAAAATACGAAAAGTTTTTATCAAGAAAAACTTTGTTGATTTTATTTTGAAAATAAATTCGCAAAATAAATTATATTGAATAATTGTATAAATAATTAATTAAAGATATAATAATTCTTTGGTCTTCGTAGAAATTCAAACAATAGGTTTATTCAGACTTTTGTCATTATTCTTTTTTTATTTCGATTTTGTTTTTTTTTTATTCTATTTCAATAATACTCTCAGCCAAGTAGTTTCACAGAAAGTGAAAGCGGAGTCGCCCTTCTTTCTATGGTTGCAGCTCGAACTGGCGCCTATAAACGAAATTAATGCAGATACTCACATAAAAAGGAATTTTTCAAAAGAAAAACAACAAGCTTCAAGCAAATCTGCAGAAAATCAGTGGCGTAGCAACCGGGGGGCAGGAGGGGTAGCTGCCCCCCGTAAATTTGGATAGGGGCAGAGCTGTCCGCAGGAATTCATGTTGGGGGGGGGTCGAAATTTCTTAATGATTAATTTATGTTACAATAAAATTTTAATTTTAATTTATTTTCTATGTGGGGGGGGGTTTGAACCCTAAAAAACCCCCTTGCGCACGATCCTGCACGGGGGGGGGCAATATAGTTATTAAAAAAAAATTGATAGTGATTTTTTTATTCCCATCGAATTAAATATTATCTCTAAAATTATTTCACATTTTGCGAACATAGCAATTAAAAATTTTTAATTTTGAACTATAAAGCTGTTAAAATAATAAAGGTGTTTGGGACGCTTAATTAAAAATGCATTTATATATTATATATATGTATATGATGAATTTTTGTCATGTGAGTTTGTCCTCCCCCACGAAAAATTCTGTTGCTACGCCCCTGAAGAAAAATAATTAATAATCTTTTGAAAGAAATTTAAAAAATAAGGATTCTTCTCTTTTATATTTCAAGTAATTCCAATTAAAAAGAAACTAATTTACATGAATTTTTCATTTTTATTTGAGTTATCTGTTTAGTGGAATATCCTGCAAATTAAATAACTTTGAGAAGTTTGCATTTGTCTATTTGAAAGAAATATTAAATTAATCTAAGGTAATAAAATTATTTTCACCATATTTACAATTTCTTTCAGAATAAATTGATGTAAATTATTATAGTGAGATTATTAGTGCTTTTTCGCGTAATTAGTAAGGCTAAAATAAATTAGCGATAATATTACAGAATAATTATTTCAATATCTACCTTTTTTTTGCTGCGAATGTTGAAAGCACCATAAACAATTGGATTCATACACGAATTCGTGCAGGCAAAGAGAAAAAGTGCCCTTTGCACTTTTTGATCTACTTGAACGGCAGAACTTCTATCAACCCAATACCTGTAAAAATTTTTTTTTATCAGTTATTCTATTTTTTATTCTATAAATATAAATAAATTTTATATAAATGTATATAAATTAAAAAAAATATGCATTTTTTAATATTTACCACAAGCTCATGACGTAATATGGAGTCCAGCAAACAAAAAATACAAGGACAATTGTTATCGTCATTTTAAGGGTGCGGATTTTTGCTCTTCCCAAAAATCCCAGAGAAGATCGACGCATTTTATCTGGAACGAAAATCTTGAATTAGTTATTGAATATTTAATTCTTTTTAAAATTGGAACTAATAAAAAAAACTGTAAAAATAAATATTTAATTTAAATAATTAGGTAATTTAATTATTAAATATATTTTTAATTAAAATTTCTTACCAGAATCAGAATCCTTGGATCGATTATAAATTTCGATGAGAATACTCGTGTATGTGTAAATGATGACAATCAAAGGAACCCAATACATCATCAGCATTCCAAATAATGAATAAGTCAATTCGTGTGTAAAACTTGAAAAAGTATTAAAAGTGATACATTGCTCGTACCACGTGAAATTTGGATGGGTTTCGACATGAAATACGATCATCTAAAAAATAAAAAAACAAATTGAGAGGTCGGTAAAATGGTTCTGTTCCAAGCTAAAAGGATTCGTACCGACACCGGCACTAAATTTGGATTTTAAGGCCATATAAGACTTACCCGATCCCTACCTTATCGACATTTTTTGTCTGCAACGCTACGTCCACATTTATTGAGATATCAAATTGAAAATTTATAAAATTAAAGAAAATATGCTAAGGTATGTTTATCTGGCCTTAAATTTTTGTATAAATAAAAAAAATTTTTTTTATAAATGTCAATATTTAGGGCCAAATAAACGTACCTTAAGGCTTTAGCTTCAATTATAGAAATTTTCAATGTGGTATTTCAATAAATGTAGACGTAGCGTTGCAGAGAAAAAAATGTCGGTAAGGTAGGGATCGGGTAAGTAAGACATGCTCTTAATTTACCTGAGGCATCGAACAGATAGTAGAACCCATCCAAGCTCCAATCAACATGATTTTACCTCTTCTTTTTGTATTGACGAGTTGTAAGGGACGTAAAACTGCATAGTATCTGCATAATTGGAAGAAAATTATATTATTAGTAATTTATGAGGAAAATTCGAATTACAGATTCCTTTTACCGACATTTGCCGATAAACGGAAGCTTTTGTGCTAAAAGAGTTCGAGTCTGGACTAAATTTGGTTCTATTCCATACTAAAAGATTCTTATCGATAAATTTAGCACGGACACGAACCCTTTTTGCTTTTAATGGAAACATCCTAGCTCTTAGTATCGGTAAATGACGGACAGATAAAAATTGAATTAAAATTGTTGAGATTGATTCAGAAAATGATATTCATTTAAAATTACCTGTCTATACTTATGCAAATTAAAATAAAGGATGATAAATATAATCCAAACATCCTGAAAAAGGCCATTATCCTGCACATCGCATCGCCTGCGTTCCAGGATACAGTGAACGCCCAACCAATTTCCAGAGGCATCATCAAAAAAGTTACCTGTTAAATAATCATTTTTTTAAGTGTTGGGTGCAAGTTCAAACCTCGAAATTCGATCTCTTTATTTTATTCAAAAAAAAGTTCTAAGCAGCCTAAACAATTTTTATTGTTAACCCTTGCGAAAGCTTCGGATTGAAATTCATTCCGAATCAATCCGAATCATTCCGGAATTTGTATCCGAATCAAATAGTTTCATTCCGATTTAATCCGAAGGAAGTTTTAAATCCGAAATAATCCGAAAACTATTTAAAAGCAATCCGAACCTTTCATTCGAATGAATCCGCCAATCCGAATTAAACAGAATAAACCCGAACTTTCAATCCGAATAAATTTTGTTGATCCGAATGAATCCAAACTTTCAATCCGAATTATTCCAGTTATCAGGTAAATTAGGACACTTAATCCGAATGAATCCGAATTAATCCGAATCAAATAGTTTCATTTTCGATCTAATCAGAAGGAAGCTTTCAATCCGACTTTTTTGGGAAACATTCGGATTGATTCGGATAGATCGTTTTAGTTCGGATTCATTCGGATTGATCAGAATTATTCAAATTGAAAGTTTTAATTAATTCTGATTAATTCAGATTGGCGGATTCATTCAGATTAAAGGTTCGGAGTAATTTTGAATGGGTTTCGGATTATTTCGGATTGAAAGCTTCCTTCGGATTAAATCGGAATGAAACTATTTGATTCGAATTAATTAGGATTCATTCTGATATAATCCGAAGGAAGCTTTCAATCCGAAATAATCCGGAACTCTTTCAAAAGCAATCCGAAACTTTAATCCGAATGAATTCGCCAATCCGCTTTAACCAGAATTAATCCGAATAACTCTTAATTATCTTATCAATTTGAATGAATCCGAACTTTCTAAACGAATTAATCTGGTCTCTCGTATCAATTAGGAATTTCAATCCAAATGAATCCGAATTTAATAGTTTCATTCCGATCTAATTCGAAGGCAGTTTTCAATCCGAAATAATCCGAAACCCATTCAAAATTACTCCGAACCTTTAATCTGAATGAATCCGCCAATCCGAATTAATCAGAATTAATTCAAACTTTCAATTTGAATAAATCTGACCAATCCGAATTAATCCGAACTAAAACGATCTATCCGAATAAATCAGAATGTTTCCAAAAAATGTCGGCTTGAAAGTTCAAATTAATTCGGATTGGCGGATTCAGTCGAATTAAAGACTGGGATTGCTTTTGAATGGGTTTCGGATTATTTCGGATTGAAAGCTTTCTTCTGATTAGATCGAAATGAAACTGTTTGATTCAGATTAATTCGGATTCATTCGGATTAAAGATTGGAATTGCTTTTGAATGTTTTTCGGATTAATTCGCATTTAAAACTTTCTTCGGATTGAAACCTTCAAAATCAATCTGAATGAATCCACCAATCCGAATTAATCAGAATAAATACGAACTTTTAATTCGACAAATCCCGTCAATCCGAATGAATCCGAATTTATCCTAATTTTTTGGAATCATTCAGATTGATTCAGACTGGCCGGATTCATTCGGATTGAAAGTACAGATGATCCGGATTTATTCGGATGAATTAGAATTGGCGTATTCATCCCAATTCATTTGAATTATAGGTTCGGATTGCTTTTGAATAGTTTTCGAATTAATTCGGATTGAAAACTTCAAAATCAATCCGAATTAATTAGAATATATCCGAAAAATTGCATCAATCTGAATAATCCGAATTTACTCTAATTTTTCGGAATCATTCGGATTGACCGGATTTATTTTGTATTGAAAGTTCAGATCAATTCGGATTTGCGGATTCATTCGGATTAATTAAAATTAAAGGTTCGGATTGCTTTTGAATGGTTTTCGGATTATTTCGGATTGAAAGCTTCCTTCGGATTATATCAGAATGAATCCTAATTAATTCGAATCAAAAAGTTTCATTCCGATCTAATCCGAAGAATGCTTTCAATCCGAAATAATCCGAAACCCATTCAAAATTACTCCGAACCTTTAATCTGAATGAATCCGCCAATCCGAATTAATCAGAATTAATTCAAACTTTCAATTTGAATAAATCTGATCAATCCGAATTAATCCGAACTAAAAGGATCTATCCGAATCAATCAGAATGTTTCCAAAAAATGTCGGCTTGAAAGTTCAAATTAATTCGGATTGGCGGATTCAGTCGAATTAAAGATTGGGATTGCTTTTGAATGGGTTTCGGATTATTTCGGATTGAAAGCTTTCTTCTGATTAGATCGAAGTGAATTAAAGATTGGAATTGCTTTTGAATGTTTTTCGGATTAATTCGCATTTAAAACTTTCTTCGGATTGAAAACTTCAAAATCAATCCGAATGAATCCACCACTCCGAATTAATCAGAATAAATACGAACTTTTAATTCGACAAATCCCGTCAATCCGAATGAATCCGAATTTATCCTAATTTTTTGGAATCATTCAGATTGATTCAGACAGGCCGGATTCATTCCGATTGAAAGTACAGATGATCCGGATTTATACGGATGAATCAGAAATGGCGTATTCATCCCAATTCATTTGAATTATAGGTTCGGATTGCTTTTGAATAGTTTTCGAATTAAGTCGGATTGAAAACTTCAAAATCAATCCGAATTAATTAGAATATATCCGAAAAATTGCATCAATCTGAATAATCCGAATTTATTCTAATTTTTCGGAATCATTCGGATTGACCGGATTTATTCGTATTGAAAGTTCAGATCAATTCGGATTTGCGGATTCATTCGGATTAATTAAAATTAAAGGTTCGGATTGCTTTTGCATGGTTTTCGGATAAATTCGGATTGAAAACTTCCTTCGAATTAGATCAAAATAAAACTGTTTAGTTCTGACACAAATTCCGGAATGATTCGGAAAATTTCGGATTGACTCGGAATGAATTTCAATCCGAAGCTTTCGCTAGGGAAGAGACTATTTTTCAAAAAATGGAATATGAATGAATAATTACCATTAAATCTGCAATAGCCAAATGCATTAGCATCGTGTTAATTTTCGTTTTTGCGGTTCTTCTTCTTCGACTTATAAGGATCAAAACAGTCGAATTTCCTATTGCTGATATAACCATAAGCACACTATATGTCACTATACTAACAACATGTCCATCATTAAATTGCATGTCAATTGGAAGCTCCATTATTGCTGAAGAATTACCCTCCGTAGTTGAAGAATTATCCCCCATCGTTTCAATCTTGGTTTCAATCAAATCTGCTGAACTGGACATCAATTTCATTTTTCACGTTAGCTAAAAAAAACAATTTTTAAAAAACAATATTTAGTGTTTTATTCTGTTTTTTTTTTTTATTTATTTTAATTAATTGCAGAAACCCTTCCAAAATTTAAAATGGCACATATCAAGGTCGCTCCATAAATGAATAATATATAGATTGCGAAGCACAAAAGCAACAATAGTCACGAGTGTCATTTTCACTGTAAATATTTGCATTCGAATAGTTTATACTTAAGATTCGATCGCATTCGACGCATACCATCGATATCCGGAAATATCTATTGGGATTACTTCGATAATAAAATTCACTGGATTTCCCACTTTTAATTAAATCAGAATCAGAGTTTATTTATTTAATCTTTATCACAATTTCAGATTTAATTATAAACATTTTTTTTTAATTATTTTTGAAGAGTCATGCTTTTAAATTGCTTTAATTTCCAAATACGTACACGGATTTTCACAAAAAATATTATATTTTCCAAATCAAGGAAACTGAAATTTTTTCCCATTTTTTTTTTCTTAAAAAATAGCTCCTCATGAGTAAGTAATATATAAGTGTCGAAAAATAAAATAAACTCGTAAGATATCATGTTTAGAATGGTATCAAATTTAGAAAAATGTATTTCTGAAGGGGAAGAAGAAAAAAAATATTAATCGAAATGGGTATAATATATGGACGATCCCTTGGAGATAAAAATGGAATTCTATCATTTTATATTATCCAGGAAAATTGAACTTTGAATAAATTTAAAGATGCTTTACAATTTTATTGAAATTTTAGAAATAGAAGAAATATAGTGAATAATTTAAAAAAAAATACTTTTGTCTTTCTTTAAGAAAATCTCAACAATTATGATAAATTTCAAAAGTTTTTGTATTTTTTTATTTTTGTTTTTAAGTCTATAATATTGTTGATAGCTAATTGAATTACTTATTGAATTGCGAGATAATTGAGTGCAGCATACTGCAACGAATTGAACTAGTCGGATCAACAACTTGGGTCAAGGAAAGAAAGTGTCTTTACAATGAAAAGATTAATCAAATACCAGCTAGTAAGGGTTCATCAATTAAATAATAACACGCAAAAGATGTTAGTATTCTATTTGATATGAATCCTATAAAATAATTCGAAAAAATATAAAATTTAATATAAATATAATTAAATATAAATAAATATTTAATTCATTAATTAAACAGCAGTCATTAAAATTCTTCAATAAAAATTAGATATTTAGATATTTAAAATAAAAAATAATTATTTTGTAATTATTCACTTTCTGATTTTATGAGAATGTTATAAAAAATTATTGGAAATAATTTAAAAATACAGAAAAAATAAATTCCACTATTGTGGAATTTATTTATATTTATTCACAAATTGATGAAAAATAAAAATACCGAAATTTACTTTCCGAAATTTAAATTTGACGATCATGTATCATATAAATAAATAATTAAATAATTAAGTAAATTAATTATAAAATATTTTCAATAATTATATGAATTATTTGATGAGTCTCGATGTGCTAAATACTTCAAAAAGAAAATAAAAGAAAGATTATTTTATTATAAATTATTATAAATTATTTTCTTTTAAAAGAAAATAATGATTGAAGACTACGGAAAAATAATAAGAAAATTGAAAATCGCAGTAGGTCGTTAATTTTAATTTACTGTACCTTTCAGCATGAAAGTTACGGAGTGCGATAATTTTATTCGAATTAAGTCGAGTTATCGTTTTTAATATAAATTACTTCCCTCGTTGATATTAGTGGTCTATAAATCATCGTTAATGTCATTGGCCACGCTAAAACTTCACAAAATGATCGAAGTTCCAACGAATTTTGCAATTAATATTCAAATTGAGACAAAAAATATAAATTATTACTGTTGATACTTTTTTATTTGAATTAATCAATCATCAAGTATCTTCTAAATCTGATTCTGTATTCTCACATCATTATTATACATTAATTATAATTTATTTGTAATAAAATACAAAATTATTATACGATTTTATTTGAAAAATAAATTTATTTTATTTATTTTTTATTTGAAACTGATTATTTAATAATCATTATTAAGTAAAACTTGTATAGGAAATTGGGGATGGAAGAAAAAAAAATAAAAACATGGAATAATTAACTGGAAAAATTAAAATTTATTTTTTTAGTTTTAGGTTCAATTTAGAAAAATCATTTATAAGTATTTTCTTTGAAAATGTTGAAAAAAATTATCGTTATAATTAATATAAATAAATTTTATCCATTCTAAAATCCTAACGTAAACTTTTATCGATTTTTAAAAATATTTTTATTTTATTTTGAATGTTTTGGTATCAGATTGAAAGTATTTTTAATCTTTGATAAAAGATTGACACCTGAGTGTCTTTCGCGCACAAAAATACAAGAACCACTGAAAGCTTTGACGGAAAGCTTTCGTAAAGTTGGAAAGCAAGAGACGCTTGCGCACGTTACAAGTGAAGTAGAAATTCGTCAGATTGACGCAGTTTCAAATTTTATTTAATCCTTTTTTTTTATTTTGATAACTCATTCACGATTTTTAATAAAAATAATATCTAAAATTAGGGAATGAAAGAATACAAGTCTTTTAATTTGATTATGTAAAAAAATTAATTTTTTATTAAAATCTCCTTCTGATAGAAACTTTGACTAAAAATACGTCCTAAAATCGATGGAAACGTTAAAACCGAGATAATGAAATTTAAAACAATGTTGAATATAATTTTAATGCAATAATAAATAATAAAATCGCTGACTGCTCTCAAAGGTATTTGTGATAAACTAACCAAAGGTTATCTCGTCAACAAGACAAAACTTTTCAAACCTTGAATTTTAAAAGACAAAACATTTCTAAATTAAGTTTTTAATAAAATATTTTTCACTTCCTATCTTCCCATTCATTGTTTTCTTTATGGGGTTTTCTTTCATTTTTCTTCGTTTCTTCCGATTCTTAAGGGTGTTGGATCCATTTTCTAATTTCAATATTCGATTTCCTCATTTTATTCCATTTTAGTCGATATTTTTATATTCCATTCCATTTTAGTTCATATTTTTTCGCTCTATAGTTGCTATTCACTTTTTAAATAGAAATATGTATACAGAGAGATAAAATGTATCATTTTCATGCTTTTTTAGTATCAACAATTTTTTAACTAAATATTTTGTACAGACAAACATGTATTTTAAAAATATAGTAGTTACATAGAACGAAAAAATATCTAATTATAATATTTAGTGAATAAAATGAAGACCCAACACCCTTAAGGCCATGCCAGACTTACCTGATCCCTACCTTACCGACATTTTTTTCTCTGCAACGCTACAACTAAATTTATTGAGATATCAAATTGAAAGTTTCTAAAATTGAAGCTAAAGCATTAAGGTACGTTTATCTGGCCCTAAATATTGACATTTATAAAAAAAATTTTTTTTAAATTTTACAAAAATTTAAGGCCATATAAATATAACTTAGCATATTTTCTTTAATTTTATAAATGTTCAATTTGATATCTCAATAAATATAGACGTAGCGTTGCAGACAAAAAATGTCGGTAAGGTAGGGATCGGGTGAGTCTTACATGGCCTTAAGGCAGTTTTATTCAAAAAAATTTGAATAAAAATGTGTTTCTAAATAATATAATCAATTATTTATTCCAAAATAAAAAATTATCGAAAATATCGATATTTTTATTCAATAGATCAAAATATCGATATTTGATTTCTGATATATCGATATATTTTTCTTGATAGCCTATTATTGTTTACTTCCGCTATTATTTAGTAAAACGAAAATTAATAATTATTTATAACAATTAATTTTACAATAAATTCAGAAGGAGCTACAATTATTCTGCAATTATTATTATAGCCTGTTTTCTCCATGTCGATAATCTTCGACGTCTCCTCCTTTATCTGGATCCTCGTTATCAAAAGACCTTGAAATTGTAACACCCTGCTTCAAATCAACCGCTTTATTTTAGATATAGATAGACAAAAACAATAATAATTTACAAAACAATGATTCTTTATAATTCCCCCATTATTAAAATTTTTATTTGTATTACAAAAATACTCAATTATTTAAGGGAGGAAAATTCATGTAGATTGGAATTTTTTACTAAATTTCTTTTCAAAACTTTTTTTTTAAGTTTTTCTCAAAATATTTATTCAAATTTCTCTGAAAAAATTTTGTTCTATTCCAATTTTTGTTTAGTTTTGAACAGAAATCTTGAGAAATTTTAAACAAAAGTTTCGGGAATTTGAAATTTTTGAGAATTTAAATCTTCAATAATTTGAAAATTCGGGTATTCATATTTCTCGAATTTATTTCCAATTTTCACTTTCTTCTGTATGCAAGGAAATAAAGCGTAAAGTTAGAAAGTTGTATTGATTGAAAACAGAACTTTGCAACGGAGGATGATTTAGAGACGTTATCTGAATTTGAAATCGACTCGTTACTACTTTTCTGTCTGTCAAACACTCTGAATCGAAGGTCGCATCTGTTAAAGGGTAGATTGATGAAATCAAATATTCCCAACTTCCTATCCCAAAGTTAAGCTCCCAGATGTATGTTTTTTTATAATGTAAATAAATAAAAATAAAAATACTATCTCTCATAAAGTATTGGGTTAAAGTGGTCGACGTCTAATCTGACGATCGTTTTATATATTTTTTGCACTTATTGAATTAAGACCATGTAAGTCTTACCCGATCCCTACCTTACCGACATTTTTTGTCTGCAACGCTACGTCTACATTTATTGAAATATCAAAGTGAAAATTTCTAAAATTAAAGAAAATATGCTAAGGTATGTTTATATGGTCTTAAATTTTTGTAAAAATTAAAAAAAATTTTTTTTATAAACATCAATATTTAAGACCAGATAAACGTACCTTAGTGCTTTAGCTTCCATTTCAGAAATTTTCAATTTGATATCTCAATAAATGTAGATATAGCGTTACAGACAAAAAAATGTCGGTAAGGTAGGGATCAGGTAAGTCTTACATGGCCTTAAGAATATCAAGAAAGCTCTCAAAACCATTTTATTTTTATTTATTTACCCCTTTGCGGCACACTTTTTCTAAGAAACAAATTTTACGGTTATAAGCACCTTAAGGGGTTTTCGGGGTCGCTAATTACGAATCCAGAGTCAGATTTCCAAAATTCAAAATGGCGCATCCAATATGGCGGACAAATTTTTGAACAAGTTGATGGATTTTCATAAAACTTGTTACTCGGTGGTTTTTGAGGTCGCTGATTACGAATCTGAAGCCCAATTTACAAAATTCAAAATAGCGAATCAATATGGCGGACGAGTTTTCAAAAAATTAATGGATTTTCATGAAACTTCGCATCTGGGGTTTTTTCGGTTCTGTGAAAACGAATCTGAACTCGGATTTCAAAAATTAAATATGGCGGACGGTTTTTAAAAAGTTGTTGGATTTTCATCAAACTTGTTACTCCAGGGGTTTTGAGGCCGCTGATTACAAATCCGGAGCCCGTTTTGCAAAATTCAAAATTGTTTTATGAAAATCCAACCACTTTTTCAAAAAATTATCCGCCATATTGGATCCGCCATTTTGAATTTTGAAAATTGTTGGAAACAAGTTCCAATCTAAAAACTCGATTTCTACATTCTACTTAATAAATATTAATATTGAAATTTTGTCCCTCAGCAGAATTAATCCAATTTTAACTAGAATTATGCATAAAGAGCGAGAAAATATCTAATTCAAATAGAAAGAAAATGAAAATATTCAATTTGGAAGTTAGATTTTGAATTCTTCGTTTTATGCAAAAAATATTTATCAAATAATTTTCGTTACTAAAATGGAGAACGGAATTTTGAGCTTAACACTTGGACCCAACGCCCTTAATAAAGTAATGAGTTTACGGAATAAATGGTGGGTACATCCTCAAATTTGTATAAACCAAAATAAAAAGCTTGAAAGGAATGAAGGAATCTTACCAATTTAAAAACATCTTCTTTTCACTCTTTGTTTATTTTAGAATCACTAAAAGCACTTTGCAGATAAAGAACAGGTGTGAAACGACCCTCAACCCCCACTTGACACAATCACTCTTGCCAATATTAATAAATCCACCAATAATTAGTTTTTGCCTCAATAACACTCATGATCACAGATCCACTGTCGAACAATTGCTTTTAGAAAAAGCGAAACTATTAGACTTCGATCCATCATCAATTCTTCCAGTTCTTTTTTTAATTTTTTTCCCATCCCAAACGATAATGATGATGATGATCACCCATGTTAATCATCAGCGACTTTGATTAACACGATTAAAAAAGTCGTAGTATGAAGAGTGATTATTGAGAGACAATTCTGATTCCTCGATACCAATTAAACCGTTGAATGATCTAAGATCGGTGAGAGACTGCGGAATCCTCTCGAGACGAACCCTGAACCATCATAAGGCAGCGGGCACTTAGGCCAGAATCATAGGTCAAGTGTCAATCGGCTTCTGATAGACTATACATGTTTGTTGGATTTACTAGTTCATACATATAAAATATTCTACTTCTTAATCTTTTATTTTTTCTTTTTTAGATTAACAGATTCTCCTTTGGCATATATTTCAACTAGATTCCTATCTTCCTTTTCTAAAGCAGGATATTGATTTTCGTAAGATTTCACGATATGTATGGCGTCACTCTTTAGTCAAAGTACTAAAAAGTATTTTTTTAGACCCTAGAGACTAAAAAGTATGTATCTAGAAACTTGTTTTTACTCTCTAGGAAATGAAAAGTGATTTTTTACTTACTAATGATGAAAAGAAAGTTTTTTACTCCCTAGGGATGAAAAGTAGGTACTTTTTTACTCCCTAAAGACTAAAAAGTAATTTTTTCCCTATGGACTAAAAAGTACTTTTTTATTCTCTAGAAACTAAAAAAAATTATTTACATATGCTGTCACTTTTCAATCAAAGGACTAAAAAGTAATACTTTAGCCGCACTTGTTAAACATAAAAACCCTAAAAAACATTAATGTGTTACAAAAAGTAAAATTGACAATACTAGTACAAGTAGAATGTTTTGAAAGCTCTGAACGTTTGTCATCAATTGAATAGTGATTAATCAAAGAAAATTTAATTGACCTTCATCTCAATTGATCATAATTTTTTGACACCCTCTTTAACCTAATAAAGTTAATTCGCATGACGTTTATTACCAGTAAATATTTATCAAAAGAATTTGTATTCAATAATAAGAAATAATCTTAAATTCGTATGGTAAAAACTAATTTGAAAATAAGATTTTCTTTCCAAGTAAATATAATCTTCCAGATTTTAAATAAGACTTATATAACCACCAATTTATCAAATATTTTTTTAATGGAATTTTTGCCACTACACGATATGATAAGTGAAGTCCCTCGTGCATATCACATGTCCAATTAAAATTTTCATGCACGTTCGAAAGTCCTAAATGAGATAAAAAGGGGATGTGATGTGACTCACATAAAACATAATTATTTTTTGTAATGATAGCATTCAAATATATCTTCAATACATTTATTTAATCCGGAAACTTGAAAATTCACTGATAAAAAAATAAATTAAATAAATAAATTAAATAAATCAATAAATAAATTTCAATAAACAAAAAGATGGATAGCAGATATATATATATTTTTTTCAAAAAGATTTATGCAAGTCAGAATCGAAGGAGACAATAAATAAAAATCTATATAAATGCATCATTCGGAGCTGTCATTCATCCGGCTGGTTTTTACACTTGATTCTCATTTCCATCACTTGACCACATGACCTACTTGCTCGAACTTATTCGCTTAGAAATCAAATTGGTAATTGTTGTTTTTTTCTTTTTGGATCCTACTAAATTGTAACGGGTTACTACGTAACCCCTTATAGAGCTGGGCTTGCTGGGTTAAACATTTCAAGGTTTATTAAATAAATAGATTTTCATTTAAAGTTAAACGAAGATTTTATTTTGAATTCAAAAATTATTTATATATAAATCTAAAACTATTTACAGAACCAGTAATTCGAAGCCTATCACAAATTAATTAAAACATTAATCGTAGACTAAACAGAAAATCAATATAAATCTATAAAAATGTAAGATTTTTCTAGTTTCGTAATAATTGGCACTGTTAACAAAAATGAGTGTGAGAAGTTAAGCTTCATCAATGAGCCAGAAGGTGGCTCTACTAGTTTATGTGTAGACTAACGTCTGAGGCACAGTGCTCCCAACGCGGACCCCGAACTCTACTGCGCATGTGTCGCGCTCACTTGTATCTTTCAGCATTTTTTCCATTATTTACAATAAATTTAATTATTTTCATTATTTATAAATTTTTTTTCGCTATTTACAATAAACAATAAAAATGATATTTTTTAGCATTTTGAATTGCGCGCGAATAGTAACCAATCGGATGCCGAGCGCGACACATGCGCAGTAGAGTTCGGGGCCCGCGTCGGGAACGCTGAGCGCGCCACGTATTCAGATTTCAGTCGCTCTAGAGTCACGACACGGTCAATGTTAGAGAGTTAGAGTGAATAATGAGAACAATAAAACGAAAACTTTTTCCGAGAAATACCAGTGTTTTATTCCCTGAACGTGTCCCCATTCAACAATGAGCCAGTAAGGCGGCTCATTGAACGGTTTAGAAATATAACACGGTCAATGTGCAGGAGTGCACAGTGTGTAATAAATAAAGTATTAAAAAGTTACATGATTATTCTGCCGTACTATCTAAAGATACATAAGAGACATTGTGGTTTAGGGTTATTCTCTTAAACCTAGTAATGGAAAAGTTGACGTAAGCGACAATGTCACTTATGTATCTTTTTACGTTGGAAGGCAGTATTGGTAGAATGGCTACGTGCGTTTAAATGAACATTTGAGGACATTCGAGGAGAGAGGTTTAAGAATTAGCATTCAGTCGAAAACGGTGCTGGAATGACAACCTGTTCTCTCCGCTGGTTGACAGAAGAATTGAGGACTTTCTTTTAAAAGGGATAATGCCCAGATTCGTCGCTTGTTTGAGCACGAATTATTTGGGTACGGAAAGGATAAAAAGAATAATCTCTGATCGATCAATCTACAATAACGTGACTGATCTCGAGAATGTAAATGCCCAATTGATTACTCAATTACGGGCCTTTCAGAAATTTTGTTCCGCAGAAAAGCGAAACTAAGTGAGTTGTCAGTTACGTGGTCTCATACGATCAGCGTGAACTGACTTAAGGTCATCATACCTCTGCATTTTTCGTCGACTTCTTGGACGGACAAGAAGGTCGCTCGTGGAATAAAAGGGAAATCCGGATGGTTTCCCCGCTCGGTCCGTTTTCCTTCGCGGTCGCGCGTCGCGGGTGTCGCACCGAAGGGTGGGCGCTAGGATGAGTTTTGGGACGAAAAAGATTTGAAAACCGTACAATTAACGCGAGAAACACTGGCGTTGAGATCTTCGGTGCAGTATACTTCTGCACTTAAAAAGGAAGGCCAACACCAGTCGGGTTAGAATCTCAAAACTGCCCGGGAAAAATTTAGCTTTGTGCACACGGAGTAGGAGCCAAACAGCATCTCAAAACTGTTTGGAAGGACTAAAAAAGGTGATTGCCATAATTTGAAGATAAATTTTCGTGTCGACCTTCAGTGCGGCGGTAGTGACGTGCGAGTGCGAACGGAGTGCGAG
>UCOK01015664.1:0-12785 GCA_900474325.1 Synergus umbraculus
CACAGATTGGCCTAAATGAAAGAAGCAGCACGAAATAGGTACGTCTTCCAATTCTGTCTCACATGCGTTGATGATCCCTTTTTCGAAATCAGTCAGGACCCTCTGCGGTAAGCAATTCTGAATCCGAAATTTCTCAGCTGCAGATTGCACTCCTCGTAGTACTGCGGCATATTCAGTCGATGCTTTCGATGAAAGAAGCGCATAGACGAACGGAAGTGCAACTTCGGTGTGTGGGTGCGTAACAAGCCCCAAGATCGTAAATACTTGAGTAAATATTGTCGGACACACCTATAGATAGGACGTAGTACGTGTTATATAGGTAGAAATAAGGCACCAAGGCACTGCATACTGTACTACTTTCTACTATGCAGTACACGTACCTTGAATGTACCGTCCAGAAACCAAGTTGAAGAACGAGCAAGAAACTCTAAATTGCGGCGTGTTGCAAAAACGATAACCCGTGACTTTTTAGATTCATCGAAAAGTTCGCCCTCATCCTCATACGAGTCATAAATTATAAATGGTTCACGAGCAAGGGTTTGTTGGAATCGCTCTGAAAGAGCGCCAAGCTCGCTTAATGACTTAGGGTTTGGTGGTAGGTTCGCACGACGTTGTCTTCTCATAGACTTCGCTAAGTCCTCCCTCTCAGGGAGCTGACATAAAACTCCATCAGAGACAGATGCTAGATCGACACGCAATATCTGAGCAGGAGGTTGACCAGGATTCTCTACAGCTCTTCGTTTGACGCTGTTGTAAGATGGCTTATTAGTATTAAAAAAAGGAACTTCGTATACGTAACCCTCCTTACCCGAATTTTATCACTTCGGCATCAGTCTCTTCGCGGTTAGGTGGGTGACTATGAGAAGATTGCTGTGGTCCTTTAAAAACTACTAAGGGTTCTCCAGGTGCAGTGTCCGCGGTAATCGCTCTTGCAGCACATAATTTCGCCCGTAACCTCTTACAATCCCAATAAATCCTGCCTTTTTGACACTTTGATTTTAAATATACGAAGCCTCCAAGACATAATTTTGATCCAACCATTTGATCGTCAGTAGATGCTCTACTCCAATTTTCAGACCCAGTAGCCATTTCACTATAATTTTAGATTTTACGGTGACCAAAAATTGAAAATTAAAGAAAATTTTGATTCGAAGCGATTGACTGAACTGTTACCTTGGCGACATAACATACAACATGTTTCGGTAAAAAAAAAGACATTCGTGAAAATATTTAAGTTCGTGAAATGACATTCGTGAAAATAGCTTTCGTGAAATGGTATTCGGGAAAGCAGCATTCGGGAAAATGCATTCGTGAAAATGGGTGGGTACCAATATATAGAGATACTGTTTAGAGTTTGTAATAAAATAAAAGAATATATATTTTTAAATTATACTTTATTATATTTTAAAAGTTTAAAATACAACTTATATTTATCTTAACATAAACCGAAATCATTCTGTCAATAACAAGTAGCTACCCAGTGGGCACAAAACATTAACGTTCTCAGGACGTTAAGGTTTTTCTACCCACTGGGTAGCGAATAATTCAAGAGAACAGCGCAGATATATTTAATATCGTTAAATCCTACTCTTTAAATCTGAATTAGTAAGAAGTTACTAATGAAATAGTGCCAATTCGTTTACTAATACACTTTAGTAAGTATTTTTACTATCAATTAGTTAAAAAATACTAATTCATAGTAAAAAAAAGTAGAAATTCATTTGGTAACGGTAACTGAATCAATTAGTGAACCTTACTAAATGAATTAGTACTATTTTACTGTGAATTAGTAGTTTTTAACTAATTGATAGTAAAAATTCTTACTAAAGTGTATTAGTAAACGAATCGGCACTATTTCATTATTAATTTTTTACTAATTCTGATTTAGAGAGTATGGAATAATTTTTTATAATCTTCGACGAACATCATATATCTTTGCTCTTAAATAGCTATTTATTTTTCTCATTCTCCTTTCTCTTTGTTTTCCAGTTACACCAGCTTCACTTAGTTTCTCGTACAAACAATCTGTAAAAATAAAGAAAAATAATTATCCTAAAAGGCTGTAACTAAGCTTTTGTTTGAAAGTAATTGCTAAAATTTACAAGCTCATTTTGCATTACTTACTTACTGAATTTTAATAAATTCATATTTTTATTAAAATTACTTTAAAATTGTTGAAAATATAATCTCACCTCTTACTATTTCGCATTTTGCGGGAGTTAAAGGCATTCTGTGTTCCTCGGGGGCATTTTCTTTTCCTTTATTTGCTCTCTGAGCATTTAAGCATTTCCCTTGAAGAACCTCAGTTCCCCATAATTTTTGTGCAATCTCTCGAACAAACCTTGAGTCCGAATACGTTTTCATCATGTCCCAAATGTCAGCGTGAATTGACGTATTGTCATCAAGATAGATCTGTGGAAGGAAAAAGTTTATTAGCAAATTAAGTAAATCGTAAACGGAATGAAAAAGTGTATAAAAGTTTTCAATTTAATTTGCTGTGTAGATTCTGTTGCCCGCGCACCTGTTCAAGGATTCACACAATTCAATGGCTCATTCGGTTGCAGTCAGTGTCTTCACCCCGGAAAATGGGTTTGGAATAATCCTAAAAATCCACGTTCAGGTAACATCAAATATCCCTTGTTGAATGAAGTTCCGAAAGAAAGAACCACTGAAGATACTATACAGCACATGATGGAGGCTTCTAATTCTTCAAAGCCGATTTTTGGAGTAAAAGGTCCATCACAATTAATAAATTTATTACACTACGATTTTATTTCTGGTTGTGTGGCCGACCCCATGCACCTCTGTTCCGGAATTGCAAAGCAAATGGCAACAATGTGGTTTGGCAATAAGAAGAAAACTGGATTGATGCCTAGATTATTCATTTCAGAAATTGATGCAAGTATGACAAATATTAAAACACCTCATCAGATTGTCAGACTAACAAGATCATTTTCTGAAAAAGAATTTTGGAAAGCTCGTGAGTGGGAAAATTGGACGCTCTTCTACAGTATGATTATTCTTAAAAATATATTGCCAATCCATCTTTTAATGCACTGGGATCTTTTTGTAGAGGCTTTCTACATCTTAAGGGCATGTATTACTTACCCGATCCCTACCTTACCGACATTTTTTTCTCTGTAACGCTACGTCTACATTTATAAAGATATCAAATTCAAAATTTATAAAATTAAAAAAATATGCTAATGTATGTTCGTCTGGTCTTAAATTTTTGTAAAAAGAAAAAAAAATTTTTTGCAAAATTTTTTTTTTTAAATGTCAATATTTAGGACCAGACAAACGTACCTTAAGGCTTTAGCTTCAAATATAGAAATTTTCAATGTGGTATCTCAATAAATGTAGACATAGCGTTACAGAGAAAAACATGTCGCTAAGGTAGGGATCGGGTAAGTAATACATGCCCTTAATAAAAGGAGAAATTACAATACAGGAATTAGATCATGCTGATAAATTACTACATGAATTTTTTGGTCGTTTGCAAATGTTATATTCTGAGTGCATTATATTCAATGTGCATTTGCTTTTACATTTAGCGAAAAGTGTATTAGATTGGGGACCATTATGGTGTCATAGTGCTTATTGTTTTCAATCTGGAAATGGTGAGTTATTACAAACAATAAATGTAGCTAAATGCGTGTATCATCAAATATGCCGCCAAATTAGTTTAAAATACAGTTTTTTAATTGTGAAAAATCACGTTTTTCCTTTTTCTTCATTTGACGTTATAAATTACTGTAATACAATTGGAACAACGATGACGAAGAAAACTCTTCAAACCACCGGTGTCAGATATTTTGGTTCTGAATGTAGGGTAAATACTCTATGGTTAAATAAACTGAATCTTCCTCAAGGAACTGTTTCTTATAGGAAAATTTAAAAAAATGCTTGTTTGCATGTGTCTTCGGAAAAAAGAAATAAACGTTCTAATAACTCCTATGCGCAACTAAAGAACGCTTCCTATGTAAAAATATATAACTTTTTAGTAAATTCAGGTACTCAAACAGAATATATCTGCGCTGTTCTCTTGAATTATTCGCTAGCTATTTATTATTGACAGAATGATTTCGGTTTATGGTGAGATAAATATAAGTTGTGATGTAAACTTTTAAAATATAATAAAATATAATTTAAAAATTATATTATTTTATTTCATTGTAAACTCTAAACAGTATCTCTATATATTAATTTCTTAAAGTCAGTATGCATTATTAGTTATAATAATTAAGAAACAATTTCTAAAATTTTGTAAACGATGTCGTAAACTACGTCGTAACGACGTCGGAAACCACGTAGTAAACGACATCCTATACTACGTATCCTACGTCGCAACCAATGTAATTTACTAAGTAGTTTACTATGTAGTTTATGACATCAAAAACTACGTAATTTCCGACGTAGTAAACGACGTCGGAATTTTCAATAGGGGTCCGAAGAAGTTCCGCGAAGCGAGAAGCCCAGCATTCTCGAACTACTCTTCAGTTAATTACTCGAAAACAACAAAAAACGGCAAGTCGAATTTTACAGCATCCAAAGATAAATACTTAAGGGCATATGTTACTTACCATATTAGCCAATTTAAATAACCCCGGTTTTTTTTCACAATTTTTACTTTATCAAAAAAATAATAGTGGACATCCGTTATGAATGCGAACACGGTCAGATGTCCACTATTATTTTTTTGAAAAAGTAAAAATTTTCGGGAAAAAACGGGGTTATTTAAATTGGCTCATATGCCCTTAAGCTTTATTTTGAGACAAAAAAATGCCGTTTTTCTTAAAAGTCAAAAATATTTTGATTTTCAAGCAAATCGGTCAAATTATCAATTTTTTAAAAAATGTTTATAACCATTCGACAGACCAGGGAAAAGCTATCAAAAACATCTGGGACAAAATTTTCTATACTCCATAGGAAAGGAGCTTAGTACCTTCGAAATAGCACGAAACAGCACAAATCGAAAAAAATTCGAAAAATTCCCGCTGTCCTATCTCGATCAATTTTTATTCAATCTAAAAAATCTTTTTCCTATAAAGTTGTACCTATAGTCCAGGCAGCATGTCATAAAAAAGCATTATTTTCCGTAATAATTCCCAGAAGCAATTTTTTTTGGAAATAGCTTCTGGATGGGGTCCTAAATGACCTTTAAAAATGTGTGCCGTGGATCGATTGCCAAAGGGTGTTTTTTTTTAAAAAAGAATTTTCAAAAATCAAGTTTGCGTGGACGGACCATTTCCATTGCGTTGTACAAAAAAAAGTTCAAATTAAAAAAGATAATGTGCAAAATTCTAAGAAAAACAAAAAAAAAGCGAACCTTCTATCTCTAATAGGTTTCGAGTTACAGTCATTTCAAAAAATCACTTTTTTCTGAATTTCATCGAAAAATCACTACTTTTTGCAACATTGTCTGTACCAACGAACCTAATGGTTTTATGAAAAAATTTTCAACAGATGAGTGAAATTTCATGTATTTATCTTTAATCTGCCGCAAAGGGCAAAGTCCTAACCCTAATAGGTCAAATGTTACGACCTCTCAAAGTGGGCTACTTTTGACCCATTTTTCCGGGCAATTTCCCTCTGCGGAGTTTTCTTGTAACTGAGGCGATCGGTTTGTATTTCGCGCAATAATTTATTAATTATGAATGACGCGTATTAATCAGCCTATCACCTTACTTGCTAATTCTTTGAAGAGTGGGAAATTTCGGGATATCGGCGAACGATCAGAGAGTAGTCTCTGAGAGAAATCCTCCCTTTCAAGGGATCAACATCTTTTAATTCGCTACGTCTGAGGCCGAGACAAAAGAGCTTTCAGGTGAATATTTTTACGGTCTTCGATTTTCAAGTTAACAATAAATAAGGTGATAGTGCTGATTAGTGAAATGTGTGTGTGTTTTTCTTTGTTCTAGCGTGGCGAATTTATTTGGAATTCATTTGCATTTATTCGAATTTATTCGATTTTATTTGAATATTGTCTTCGCCTATAATGAGAGGTCGACGGTTTCGTGGGTTTAGCGTCTGGCTGAGAGGTCAGTAGATATGAAGCTATGGGTCATCATTATTCGATATAAAGGTTTATCACTGTTTTAAGAACGAACCCCATGTTCATCGCTTTAGAATCCGTTCGTTTCTTCCATCGCTTTCTCATCCACGAAATCACCGCAGTTTTGTGTTATCATGAGTCCCTCTCAGAGGAAACATATTTGATTTGTTGATTGCTCACACTTCGATTGATCTCTTGAATGTGTGATATGTATGTCTCTTAATTTATTTCTGTTGGCCAGTTCGATTGTTGTTATATTGAATTTATGTGATCTTAGTTATTTGCTGGACTTTTATTGATTATCTGTGAATTTTAATGCTATATCAGAATAGTTCCCATTGAACTTATTCTATGTGATGATATGAATTTTGATGTATTTCCTGGTCAACATATTTGATTATGTTCGTGTGATTATTTATCATTTTTATGCGCTTTATTTCAATTGATGCTATAATATGTGTGATTATGAATTTATATTTTCGCCAATTGAATTTTATTGCACGTACTGATTTTCAAATTATAGATATTTACTATTTACGTATCGTTTGTTTATATAACTCAGTTTATTCTTTTATATTAAGATAAAATTAAATCTCTAATATTTTCTAAAATAATAATTATTAAATCTAAAATCAATTAATACATTTCAGCAGTCGTGCATACGCAATGTGCCTTTAAATAAAAGTAATTGGTCACATAACAGAGAATGAAATAAAGTAATAGTACATTGTGTACTTAGTAGTGAAAGTTGGTCTTTATACGCCGAGCGAGAGTTTGCGTTACGAGTCGAGGCGAGCACGTAGCGCGAACCGAGACGAGTAACGCAAACTGAAAAAAAAAACCGACACATTTTGATATCATTTAAAACAATTTCATTTAGGTTAGAGCGTCAATGAGTATACGATGTAGTAGCATTGAACGATTGAATGATGTATATTTTATTTACATTTAGAGCTAGATACTTCATTTCCATTAAAACATTCAAATATGGCTGTACTTGCCCCGCATAGTGCACTCAGATGATTATATGTAAGAAAGGTCCACTTTCGAAGGTCATAGCTCGTGACCTATTAGAGCTAAGATATCCTCTTTTTTTTCATTTTACGCAGAATTAAGTCTATTTTCATTTCATTCCTTTGCGTTTCGTCCGCAGATCAAAAAGAAACGAGGTATATTTGAAAGTCCCAATTTTACGAATTTTAGTGAAAAAATACAAAAAAAAGGAAGTGTTTGAGAGATCATAAATCCTTTTTTCTTTTAATAGGCGCGTAATTTTGTTTACTTTATTTAATTCTCTGGCATCACTATCATAATTTTCCCATAGAACACCCTGTTACAAGAAAACTCCGCAGAGGGAAATTGCCCGGAAAAATGGGTCAACAGTAGTCCACTTTGAGAGGTCATAACTTTTGACCTATTAGGGTTATGACTTTGCCTTTTGCGGCAGATTAAAGATAAATACATGAAATTTCACTAATCTGTTGAAAATTTTTTCATAAAACCATTAGGTTTTGAAAATTCTTTTTTAAAAAAACACCCTTTGGCAATCGATCCACGGCACACATTTTTAAGGGCCACATTTAAAAAATTTTTAAGGACCCCATTCAGAAGCTATTTCCAAGAAAAATTGCGTCTGGGAATTATTACGGAAAAAAAGTACCAGTTGCCTGGACTACTAGTAGGACTATACTTTACCCAAGTTTGAGTTTGATCAGATAAAGACAAATTCTGAGTGTAGTACACTTGAGGAATAATGCCCCATATATTTTTGTATTATTTATAAATCATTCATTTTTAAATGAAATACATTTAATTTATAATTTGCGGGAAAAACGTATTTTGTTAAAGAAATACGAGAATTTTCAATGTATTTGAAAAGAAAAATTCATTAGACACATTGTAGAAGTAGCAATATTCTGCAAAAATAATCATTTATCAAAATAAAATAGAAATAAAACTTCCAATATATTACAGTAAAGACAATAAAATGTAATTCACCGATTTCGTATGATATCGGACACTGAGTCGAGGCCGAATTTTTTGTGACTGGTGTGTATTATTTTTTAAGGAAAGACATGAAATACGTGTTTTTCTTTTATGAATAAAAATTTGTTTCATAGAATTATGGAAGTTTGAAGACTTTTATTTTCATTTTTTTTTTTATTTGCATGAGTTGTGATAAAGTTAACATACATTTTTTTCAAAACGGTGTACCTTGTGAAAAATATAAAGTAATTTCATTTTATTTTCGGCAATTTGTAGTGCTATATGCACCATTCCAAATTACTCGAAAAGAAATCAAATTGATGAAACTAACTTTATTTTAAATCAATAGAAAATGTTCTGATAAAGATAAAAAACATGATGTTGTTTTATTGGATTCATTTCGTAAAAAAATATTTCTGAAAAACGAAGGAGAAACTTTACTTTTTCAAGAAATCGTTTTTTTTAACTGCTTGTATTTTTATAAAAAAAATTAATATTTTCAGACTTTATGGGTGATAAAAGCAAAGATGAATGCAAAAAGTTGAGGTAAAATGATAAAGTTTGTTATTTTTCATAAGAAAAAAATTCTTTTAGTATTAATAAAATAAAAAAATAAAATAAAGTATCATAAATTATGTTAATTATGAATAAAAATAAAACTCAAACAAATCAGGTGTACTCGTGTGAAAATCGCTAAGTTTCTTTCTGGTTCCATTCCTTTCCGGCCAGGCCGGGTACCTCTAGCCTGATCCCAGCTTGTTGTTTTTAGTATGGCGCGAGGTAGCATCCGGCCAAGCTAAAGTTCCTAAAAATTCTGGCAGATGTCGTTGAAGTATTTTGTTTTCATTTTGCTATATTTTTTTATTATTGTCAGAGACAATTCTTGGGAAACATTGTTTTCCAAATTTTTGTTAACGAAATACAGTAAGTTTATCCATTAATTTAAAGATTTTCAGTTAATTAGTATAATTAATGTTGGATGTCAAATGAACATTCGCTTTTTCTATCGGATATTTGTATAAGACCAGTTTCCCCTAATAATATAATAATAATATAATATGATTTTCGAAATATAAACTCACTTTCATTTTACCCACTAATGTATGTACAGTACAATCTTGTTAAGAGGAGACCCACGGGCGGTTAGGGCATGAGTATGGTAGAGGGGGAAGCTTTCCAGCTCATCAAGGCTATTAGACCTCTGTTCAGGGTAACTCTTCGCGAGGTTGTACTGTATTTCAAACATGAAAATACTTCATTTTCTGCAGAGAAATAGAATTATTACATTGAAAAGAATCTTTAAGTTTTTGCGTTTATAATGCTCAAGTGTACACTCTGGTTCACTCGGGAAGTGTGTCAAAAGTGTGGGGAAAAATGCTCACTAATACATTCGCACATTTTCCCACACATTTCTGAATACATTAATCGGACCCACACATTTCTGAATACACTTATCGGATCCGTCAAATATCCACACGGGAAGTTTAGTATTTTCAGGAAAAAATCTCATTTTACTTAAAAAATTTTGTTATTATATAAAGATTTTTCAAAAGTTAAGGGGGTCGTTTCATGTGTTGGGTAAAAAAAATCGATTTTTTCTTTTTTGCACAAATCGCTTCTTAAACACATCTAGAATGAGTGTGTGAAAGGATTTTTCTGCCCTTCGGCCAGAAAGCGTCAACTTTCCGTCCGCTGCGCTTATCGAAGTTGCCGCTTTCTGGCGTCGTCGAGCAGAAAAATAGTATACACACCTGGCCAGTAAAAAAGAAAGCCTCGGATCACATTTTTGTGAACCTCGGCTTCGCCTCGGTCGACAATTCCATGTGATCTGAGACATTTCTTATTTTACTGGCCTAGGTATGTAATATACTATTTGTCAATTCGGATTCATTAAGAAGTGGAAAAGATTTTGATTTCATTCATACCTAAACTTTCAAACGCGTTTTTCTCAAAACGTCATTTTTCACATCGGTCAACACGATATCTCAAAAACTAATTGACCGATTGGGTTCAAATTTTTATGGTATACTGAGGACATCTATAGTTTCCGTATGAACAAAAATTATTGTGATATCTATATTTATTTTTTTTTTATGAAAAAAATAACAGAAAAAAACATGATGAAAATCGTGTTTTTATATTTGACAGCTCTCAAAAAATAAAATATTCAAAATTTTGACACAATTCTGGTTCACACGATAGCCGCAGATCTATCAATTAAAACGGTCGGTGATTTTTTAATTTCAGATCAATAGAATAGCTGGAATCGTGTTGACCAGTCACCAACTTTTTTTTGACACGGATGTCAATCCAGATGTCTACAGTCGATTTGACTGTACATTTTAACGTAAAAAAATTTATAATGACTGTTGAATAGTTCGTAAATATACCCCCAAAAAACCAGACAATGTGGTCTCCATTATTCTTCACAAAAAATTCATAAAAAAGTGTTTAAAAAAACGCTTGTCATATGAGACGACCCTCTTAAACAAATATCCTTATATTTAATTACAACTATAATGCTGAACATAACACTTCGATTTGCTTCGCTTGTCGTTGCTTACGACACGTCTTCTGTACACAAAATAATATTCTTTAAATAAATATATAATATTTTACCAATAAACATGTTATAGTTTATTTATTTCAATTATATAATTATAATAATTAATTACCTTTGGTATTCAATAGTTCTGTCTGCATCAAAATTGACGATCGCTCCAAAACCGTCTATTTCAATTTTCAGCCTTCAAATCGCTGAAATAGACACAAAAACTTAACCACAATACTATGTTAAGGCCATGTAAGACTTACCCGATCCCTACTTTACTGACATTTTTTTTCTGCAACGCTACACGCAAAAAAAGTGTAGCTGTAACATGGAAGTTAATCCCTGTGGCAGATAAAAGTTTCATTGAAAATGAATGAGGAAAAGTGGAACATTCACTCTAACAGCTAAAGTGAATATCTTTGGCCACTTTCACTATTTTGTCGACAGTGTGTAGTAAAAAGAAACATTAAGTTTAGCTAGGATAGAAATATTGGAATTCAAAAAGAAAATTAAGCGGAAAGTATAGCTGCTGTGACTACAACCCTGTAAACCACAAAAACGGAAAAGAATGAGTCGTTATTTTTAGATTTTATAATTATGTGGGTTATGCCATGTGACACTGTAACGGTAATCTCAGCTTGAAGAGATTCTTAACCTCTGAGTACCGCTCCAATATTTATCACCCAACTAAATTCCCGAAATTAATCAACTAAAGATTCAATAAAATGATTGAAATTCTCAAATAGTTAGATATGCGACAAAAGAAAAGAAGAGAGACGGCACTATACAGTGTTGCCAGACCGTACCATAATTACCGAATCATACCATAATTTCGACTCCTGTACCATGTACCATCCATCACGTACCATACCTTCAAAATATACCATAATTTTCAATTTCTATCATAAAAATTTCTTAAATATATATTAAAGGCATGAAATAAATAACCGATAAATAAGAGTGCATGGCAAAGCGTAAAATGAACAGCCAATTACACAATACCTTTAGATTTATGTCTTCTCAAAGGTTTTCTGTCATTGACTGTTCATGGGATGCATGAGATTCCCTAAAAATTATTTATCCAATCAGTTCAAACTGTGAACTGTGACATAAGAGAAATAACGAATCAAATGGCTGCTTGGTTTATTACACATTTGATTTGTGCCTCTACTGATCCACTTCTGACCTATATCGTTCCGAGTTCATTCTGGAAAATTTCTTGTGTACGAATCAGTAATCAGTATGTGATCAAGACCAAGAGTGCACAATGGAAGAAGAAAAAAAGAGTAAACTATCCCGGGAATCTGGAAAGAGGAGCCGTTCAGAAACTCCTGAACGGATAAAAAAACTGCGAGGAGATAGTTCTGCAAAACCATCAAAAAGAATCCAAAATTATAGAGAAGAATGGCAAAAAAATCCAAGTCGATCACGGTGGTTACGTCCAGTACCAGGAAAATCAACTCGGGCACAATGTATTTTCTGCAAAACTGATTTCAGAGCAGATATTTCTGTTATAAATAAACATGCGGAAGGAAAAAGTCATTCTAAAATCGTGCAAGGTATTAACTTTTCTTTTTATTATTTAGAATTTTCAATATTACTTTGTATTATTCATTTTCGCTGAAAACATTTTTTTACAACGCAATAAATCTTCCAGAAACATCCAAAAATTGCCTATTTGAGGAAAACCTGATTTTTAATCTTAGATTTTAAATAATATATTAAGATTTTTGAAAATATTGAGGTTATTGTTGTCAAAAAGCACGAGTTTTTTATTCTGATGGTTGGCAACCTGGCAGTAAAAGCCCCTTGCGCCGGTTCCACTTATTATTTTGAAGTAAATTAAAGTTTCGATTGTAATTTAAATGTATTTGGAAAATATTCACATGTAATTACAAATAATATTTAAAAAAATAATTACGCATATAAACTCATTCTTAAATATCTCGCGTATTTTGACGTAGTATAGTAACCAAACTTTTATAGCATTGGTAGCAATGAAATTCAAAAAAACAGCGTTCAGCCGGGAATTAACCTGCAATTTGACACTAAAAACTGACCATTATAATATTATATATTTTGTAGTTAATATAAAATAATTTGAGAACTTTGACAGTTTTTGCCAATGATAATCTAAATAATTGAATTTATCAACGATCAAAAGTAAGTCAAAAGCTTTATTTATTGAATGTA